>BLKM01000864.1:953807-1059497 GCA_013340265.1 Coptotermes formosanus
GTTGACTGTGTACTGCGTTGTTTTTGGAGGCGTGAACTGTCTGTGGTCCCGACTTGCACTCAAGCCCGGACCGCGGAGAGTTCACGCCTCCAGTACACGGTACACAGCCAACAGCACATTCTCACTCAACTGTAAAGTGCAACCTTAGTGTAACGATAACAAAAAAAGTTCTCCCTGAAGATGACCCAGCAGGGTCGAAACATGTAGGAGTGTGTTACAACTGATGATAAAACTCTCTTTGTGCATTTGTTGGTGATTAGTGTTTATGAATCTCCCATCTCCGTACAGACTATCTTTACAGCTCTCATCTGTCGATGTAGGCCCACTGCAGACTACAAATAATATCCTAGCTAACAGGATTTCACCCGTTCTTTTCAGATGTTGCAAGCAATTCCTTTCACATTCTTATGTTCTGTCTAGAGTGTTAAATATATTGCATTCTCATGACATTTGGTGTACTCACAGCAGTGTTGTTTCTGAATATTACGTCTTTGGCTGCGTGAAACTGAAGGAGAATGTGTTAGAACCATACAAAACGTAGGTTCATAGCTGCTTAATTCTCCGAAGAGGAGTGCGTAGAATTTATTTGAAAAATAAGTTACTAATAATGCGAAAGGAAGTTTTGCAGTTTGTGATGTTGAACAAACGTGTTACAGTGTTGTACGCCTTGCACATAAAATGAGCATTTGTCCTTATGTAGTTGAAGCAAAGACGTTTTTAATGAATATGAATATTTAACCGTGTTTTTAAATGATCCATAACCGTGCATTAAGAAATTAGATATGATAACAAAACCAACAAATGCACACAAGCATACACACCGTATACCTTCTCCTTGTTTTGGCCAACCATGTGGCCATCTCCAGGGAGGTGCGTTACAAAGGACAGATAGCTACATTGAAACATTGCCGAAGTATTAGAACCAACGCAGACATATAAAATATTAGATTTTAAAAATAATACACGGTTTAAAATAAGCATTAAAGATTAAAATACAGATAAAAATATTTGTGATTGATTCCGACGGGAAACTAAAATTATGTGTGTGGTAAATCACACGCACGTAAATATTACAGCTGTGTCTGAAAGTTGACTTTGGTTCTTGTAATTTGAAACACAGGAAAGAAGTGAGTGAAGAAAAAAAACAGATTAGCGGTACAGACTGTACGAAGTTATATGTAATTAAATTTCTTTTAATTCGAATGTGGCTTGTTTTTCATATTTCTTGCCCTTTGGAAGTAAGTATGATATTAAACAAATGTTACTGGATGAATAATAATTGGATGTGAACTTTATTTTTATTTATGATTATATAATTTGCAGCATATATATTAACCCTTTAACGATGAAGCATATCCGTTTTATATAAGGACTCAGTGCGCACCGCGCTGTAAACACTCTCCACTTCGGTTATAAAAACCAATCTCTTAATGTTTTATAAGGCAAAAGTTGCTGTTTGTTCTGAGATCCGTACAAAACACATAAACGCAATGTGGGCACCACGTAGAGTTTTTTAATGTTAAACCTGGTGGTATGTAAAGTTACCGCTAGGCTTTAAAAGATTAATGCAGCCAACTATATGCACACTTATAAGTAAAAACCAAATTTATTGTTTGCTTAAACTTTTTCTTGGGTTCCGTCCGAACTAACAAACTTTCCTACATGCATCTTGTAAATATATAAAACTGAAAATCAAAACCTAAGCCAAGGGTCAACACCTCCTCCTAAGTAAATCGGTTAGGAAACTGCATGAAGTTCGATTTAAAAAAAAACACTTAAGCCTTACGTATTTTTACGAGTATTTTTGCCGTGAGTCAAAAGTCTTTGTATTTGGGAAAGGGCTTGTCTGAGGCGCAGCGCGGGGGGCAAAGGAGTAATGCAATGGCATGTGACCTGAGCTGCTGGTGGTGCACTTCACTGTGAACGTGCACTGCTTTTCGTCAGCTGCATGAACTAAACGCTATACGTGTCATTTTGTACTGAAAGAGGACTACTTTTTAAAACGTTGAATCCACCAGTGAAAGGAACCACACGCCACTTGCATGTAAATTGAATGACGTTACAATTGGTTCGTCCTGATAGAAGTCTGCATTAGGGAAAATGATGCTAAGAACGAACATCTATACCACATCAGAATATCTATAATAAAAATTAAAACGAACTTACTTAACTCTATATCTAAAAACACATTTTCCGGTCTCCAGCATAGAACTAGACCTTCTAGGCCCATGAGCAATGAATTAATTAACTCTTTACAGAACACTGTTAACTTACACGTAGCACGTCCTTTAACGTTTTAAAGCCTAGCGATAACTTTACATACTACCAGGTTTAACATCAAAAAATTCTACGTGGTGCCCACATTGTGTTTATATGTTTTGTACGGATCTCAGAACAAACAGCAACTTTTGTCTTATAAAACATCAAGAGACTGGTTTTTATAACCGAAGTGGAGAGCGTTTACAGCGCGGTACGGACTGAGTCCTTATATAAAACAGATACAACCTTACCACTTTCATGTGCCGATTGTCTACATATCTGGGAGCCTTAACCTCCTGGAGCCCTAAGGACCTGTCCAGGCCTGTAATGGGATTGCTTTACCTTTACCTTGAACTCACGTATAATTTAAAGTGGCAGTTGCGCACCCAAGGGAAGGTGCCGGGCTACAGCCCCCAACCCTCAAAACCGAAATTTAAAAAGCATAGATTCTGTAGATATTATGATATCAAAATATTTACGTGATTTACCCTTCAGCCGAAATTAGCCACTGAAATTGGCTGATGACTAGTACATTAGAATTCCCAAAACCAAATTAATAAAGTAAAAAGGAACAAGAAGACAGATTGTGATTGAGTCATGGAAAAACTTATGTGTTTTAAAATCATACATAAATTATATACCGCCCCCGGGCCCGGCCCCCCCCCCCCCGCGGAAATTTCTAGGTGCGCACCTGTACCGTGGAGATTACAGGGTTCAATCTATTAGGCTAAAAGCAGAAGAAGGCATTTTGGGCATCCTGGATATTAATTAATCGAAGTGAAGGTAGCCTGTAAGATGCACACACATGGAAAAACACGATGTCCCTGTAGGGGGTCTCACGCGATATTTTATACTTAGACACTTTAAAACAGAATACTTTAACCCTTTAAAGAAGAAGCGTATCTGTTTTATATAAGGACTCAGTGCGTACCGCGCTTTAAACACTCTCCACTTCGGTTATAAAAACCAGTCTCTTAATGTTTTATAAGGCAAAAGTTGCTGTTTGTTCTGAGATCCGTACAAAACACATAAACGCAATGTGGGCACCACGTAGAATTTTTTGATTGTTAAACCGGATACTATGTAAAGTTACCGCTAGGCCTTAAAAGGTTAACACATGACTAAAAAGCAAGCATTTTGCTCTCCAGGCAAAAGTCAATACGGTCTAATTGTAAATTAGTTACGCTGTGGGCCCACAACAATAGACCCCTATATCTTAACTAACTCCATGGAGCAGACTCATTATGCGCAAATTTATAATTTCTTAGTAATTTAAAGTCTTCCCTATATTTTATAGAAAAAATGTTCATCAGACATCTAACATGTTCACAATAAGTAAGCATTATTTGCTGTCCTAAGCCAAATAAATCTAATCTCCATCCTTCTACCGCATTTATTTAATACAGTTTTTAATATTATTCTCCCATCTACCTCTAGGTCTTCAAAGCGATAACTTCCCTTCAGGTTTCTCCACCAATGAGTGCTGTACGCTCCGCTCATTTCAACCTCCTTAACTCTGCCCACCTACTAATTATAATTAACGCGTTGCACGAACTGTGAATTCCATCACCAGACACGTTTCTCTATTCTCCTGTTGCCTTCTCTCCCTTTGAATCAAATGGTTAATTACTCTCAACACCAGGTTGTCACACTTCTTCCAACTTTCACGTTTGATGTCTTGTGTCAAAATATTTTAATAGATGACAAACCAAAGGATTTGAATTTGTAACAACCTGAAACAACCTCCTGGCATTTTTTTAATTAAGTTAATTTTACAAAGCAATTATAAGATACGCGAAATGGTAAGTGGTTAAGAACATTTTAGAACAGACTGTTAGTTATAGGACAAGAGTGGTCTAACCGACACATGAAATATTTTGGACCTCATTGCCGGTTAAATGGCGACCGTCATGATTATTGCAAAAACAGGAGTGAACTCACGTATCCGATTACTATATACTTAAATAAAAGGGAATATGGAACGTTACGGAGCTATCAGCAATTTACTGTTCACTGTGGTCAAGTCTTTCGCATTTCTGCTTTCTATTTAATACCTCTCGGGTTAAAAATTCGACCCGGAGACTGCTCGCCCTGAATTTTTCTCATTACCTACCGGTATTAAATTATGTCGGAATAACTTCCTTTCACACAGAATTCATACTTAACTATTCTATAGCCTTTTTTCCCTCGCTACCAAAAGTGTCAATAAATACAATCACAAACAAATAAACAAACAATGATTTAATGAAAAGTCAGTACCATAGGCCGATCAGGTGACAAGACAGAACTGACAGAATATTAGCATGTCAGCCTTGGCGGCAACAAACTCTGGCTTTGAAGTGTTTTAACTAGCAATAATCCTGAATGTTTGTCAATTTACTGCTTATAAAAGATCTCACCGCCGTTTATTGTTAAACAATTTGTTACTGAATTACCATTTGTCCTATAAGAAATTTCTAACATCCGGACATGTGCCAAGCGCGTCGTTATCGAGTTCGCACGCTCCACCTACATCTGTGTAAAAAGACTATAACCATGTGTTGGTTTATGGGAGGGATCGTGGCTGTACTGGATTATTCTCCGCCCATCAACTAGGACAGCACCGCCCATAACTACTTCCCGTCTCAACCGCATCTGACATCTGTCGGTGGCTGACGGAGTTTACTTCAGTTGTTGTAGTGGAAGTTGCCTAAACGATAAGTACTGGTTGTTGAGAGAGGGGTGGGAACGAGCGCGGCTCTCCACTCATTTCTGTTAGCACGGGTCGAACGAACGGCTAGGAGGGGGGGGAGGGGAACCGTCTGGAGGATAAGGTCGCCAAACAGAGGCGGAGTCTGTTCAGTCTTCGCCTCGCTGTTACCGAGGCTGGGAGGGGAAGATGTTAGTAATCGGTTGCCTAGCAGTGCAGCTGGCGTTCGGACGCGCGGCAGCGTGGCGCGGTTCAATGCGTGCTTTGTTGTAACTCACAATGACTGTTATTCACGGTTACTGTTTACTCGGGTGTGCGTGATGTTATATTAGCTGCGACGCTACTAGGGTTTCAAAGTGTTGTGATAATCTGTACAGAAGACACAAGTAAAGTGGCAGTAGTGCTAGTATGTTAGTGTTGGATGTCAGTATGACGCCATTCTTGCTCTTTGGTTTGCTGACAGTTTTGACAGTGGAGTGCCGGAGTATAACGAGCAGGCATGAGAATCTCAGAGACTGTGAGTGGCAACGCGTTCTACAAGTGCCCGACTCGGTAAGTGATGAAGACGCCGCCGACACCTCAGCGTCTCTCGCGTCTGTAGTGCTCTCGTGTCGCATACGTACTATCGGCGGTACAGACACTCTGCTTAGCAATCTCACCACCACGCAGATGGAGCGTATAACGGCTCTGCGACTTGAATGCAGCGACGTGCTCTTCTTCGAGAGTTCCTTAGAGAATAATCACAAACACGATGGTGGAAGTTTTCTGGGCCAACTCCGGCGTTTACGTGATCTTCGCATCGAGTACTGCAAGATCAGGTACGTTCCCTCTGCCGTGTTGGCTGCCCTGCGGGAACTGCGGCACTTATCTCTCCGCACCCACAACACGGACTGGTCCGCCATGACGATGGAGTTCCACCCTGACAGCTTTCGTGGTCTAGCCGAACTCCGCACACTTGATCTCGCCGACAACAATATATGGACTGTGCCTCAAGAACTGTTCTGTGCACTATACAGCCTCGCACAGCTCAATCTCAGTCGTAACCGAATACAAGACGTCACCGAGCTGGGTTTCTCAGACTGGGGTAATGGTCCATCGGCGCCTGGAAAGTCTTGTAATGTTGGTCTCGAACTTTTAGATCTGTCCGCAAATGATATCAGTCTTATGCCGGACAACGGTTTATCCAGCCTTCGATCTCTCCAAAAATTATACATACAAGACAATTCACTTACTTCCTTGGCAGACAGGGCTTTTGTCGGCCTCACGTCCTTACAAATCCTGAACGTTTCTAGCAACCTCCTTGTTGCCCTCCCACCGGAGTTATTCCAAAGTTCACGCGACATTAAAGAGATCTACTTGCAAAATAATTCCATAAGCGTGCTTGCCCCAGGAGTGCTGGAGGGGCTAGACCAACTTTTAGTGCTGGATTTTTCGTCCAACGAGCTGAAAAACAACTGCGTTAACCGCGATACATTTTCTGGTTTGGTTCGACTTGTCGTCCTCAACCTGGCCCACAACGACATCACGCGAATAGACTCGCATGTTTTCCAGGATCTATACAGTCTGCAGATGCTCGACCTTGAACATAATGGCATTGAAGTGATAACAGAAGGCGCTTTTTCTAGTCTCAGCAATCTTCATGCTCTGACCTTATCGCATAATAACTTGGTCCAGTTGGAAGCGTATCATTTCACTGGACTTTATGTGTTGAATCAACTATTTTTGGACAACAGTCACATAAAAACTATCCATCCTCGCACGTTCGAGAACTGTACCAATCTGCAGGACCTGGGGCTTAGTAGCAACGGCCTGACAGAAGTGCCTGAAGGAATCGGTCAACTTCGTTATCTGAAGACTTTGGACTTGGGAGAGAATCATATATCCAGACTCATTAACACTTCCTTCGAAGGCCTGGATCAGCTGTACGGATTACGCCTTATCGACAACGAGCTAGTGAATATTTCTAGGGACGCATTTTCAGCACTGCCATCTCTTCAGGTATTAAATCTAGCGTGTAACAAGATACAGGTGGTGGATCAGGGTGCATTTGGAACGAATCCAACACTCCGAGCAATAAGACTAGATGGAAACTTGCTGAAAAATATTGACGGTATCTTCACACACCTTCCTGGACTCGTGTGGCTGAATGTGTCTGACAATCAGCTTACGTGGTTTGACTATGCTTTGCTGCCACAAAGCCTCGAATGGCTTGATATGCACAAGAATAAAGTGTCTAAGTTAGGAAACTATTTTGACATTCGTAATGAACTGCAAATAAAAATGTTGGATGTGAGTTTCAATAAACTGACTGAAATAGGTGAAGCTTCTATACCAAACAGTGTGGAGAGTGTGTTCCTAAATGACAATATGATAAAGAAGGTGCAAGCCAATGCTTTCCTGAAGAAAGTGAATTTAAGTAGGGTTGTGTTATATGCAAACGAACTAGAAAACTTGGATTTTGGAGCACTCAGGCTCCATCCTGTACCAGAAGACAAGGACTTACCACAATTTTATATTGGAGGAAACCCATTTAACTGTGACTGTACTATGGAGTGGTTACACAGAATCAATCAGCTGAGTAGTCATTTAAGACAACACCCGCGGGTAATGGATTTGGACACTGTAACTTGCCGACTTACTTATTCGCGAGGTGAAGTGACTAGACTGCTTCTTGATCTGAAACCATCGCAGTTCCTTTGTCCTTACGAGACCCACTGTTTCGCACTATGCCACTGCTGTGACTTCGATGCCTGTGACTGCGAGATGACATGCCCTGAAAACTGTACTTGCTACCACGACCACACATGGTCTGCCAACGTAGTCGACTGCTCCAAAGGCGGCCATAAATCAGTTCCAGCTAAAATTCCGATGGACGCCACCGAAATCTATTTAGACGGAAACGATCTGTCAGAACTAGGCAGCCACGTGTTCATAGGCAAAAAGAAGCTACAGGTGCTGTACCTGAATAGTAGCAACGTGGCAGCGATCCACAACAGAACGTTTAACGGTGTGACGTCACTCCGTATCTTGCACTTGGAGAACAATCGACTTCAGGAACTGAGGGGCTTCGAGTTTGATCAGCTAGAGAATTTAAACGAACTGTACTTGGACCATAATGCCATCACATACGTGGGTAACACGACGTTCTCGGCAATGCAGTCCCTGGAAGTTCTTCGCCTGGACGAAAATAAGATCGTCAACTTCTCGCCATGGCAACAATTGGCGGCGGCAGCAGGTTCCTTGGCACAAGTCTCTCTTGACGGCAACACGTGGACCTGTGAATGTGAATCTATGAGCCGTCTGGAGGAGTGGCTGCGAGAAAACAAAGATGCGACGGCTGGTTCCAATCCAAGCAAGATGTTATGCCTCAGTGGCAGTAACAAGAAGACGAAGGAAAGTGTGGCGGACTTTATAAAACGATGCAACGGAGATAACCACAACGCGGTTGCTACGTCTGTTGTGCAGAAGAATCCCCTATTTACGAACAGCATTTTAGGAGACAGTTACGTGCCCCTTCTAGCAGCAACTCTCACTGTTATAATGGTTGTGTTTCTCGTTAGCACGCTCATCTTCATTTTCCGGCAGGACGTCAGACTATGGGCACATTCTCGGTATGGTATTCGCATATTTAGTGGTTCCTCGCATGCTCCTGAAGTTGATGATGATAGAGACAGACTCTATGACGCTTACATGGTGTACAGTATCAAGGACGAGGAGTTTATCACTACAGTAATAACTTCAGAATTGGAGCAGAGTGGATACACTATGTGCCTTCATTACCGGGACATTCATGTTATGGGCGGCACGTCTTATCTGGCAGACAGCATTCTGAGCGCCTCAGACGCATCGCGTCGAATTGTAATCGTCATGTCACTCAGCTTCTTGCAGAATGAATGGAACCGGCCAGACTTTCGGGCCTCTCTTCAAGCTTCTCTGGAACAAACTCGAATGACCCTCAGAAGAAATAAGGTGATATTTCTGCTGACCACCGACCTGCAGACGTTGAATCTCGATCCCGATTTACAGCTCCTTCTGAGGACTTGCACTGTAATCTCATGGGGGGAGAAGAGGTTCTGGGAGAAACTGCGTTATGCTATGCCAGACGTGGTTGCCGTCAGGAAAAAGATAAAGAAGAACAGAAAATCGCCGTCAGTGACAGTAAATGATCTGAAGAAAAAAGTCGCAAGAGATGGCGATGGTGGTAAGTCGACCTCCAAAGTAGCAAGTACCAGATATATCGCAACGCCGACGTCGCTGGATTCCTGGTACAAATATTCAGTTATCTCACAGCCACAGCCTCAGCAGCAGGCGACGGCCCCTTTACACCAAGCGGTGCCCACCCCTACACCAACGCAGTCAACATATGTATCAGAGAACTCTTCGCAGAGGACAACTGACCACGAGGAGGAGGAGGAGGAGAGCTCTACGACGACGAACGGCAGTCACCAATATGAGTACTCGGAGCATCACAACGTGCATGGCTACACGAGACACCATCATCACCATAAAAACAACCATAGGAACCACCATCACGTGTACAGCACGATCCCTGATTCGATTCCACTAACCCACCCGCACAGCACATCCTCCACATCGAGCGGGGACCACACTGACAACTGTCCTGCCGCCGTGTGTAAACTTAACAATGCCAACTCCATTGTTGGTAACGGGAGGACTTATTTCGTGTAGAATCCGAGTGACATGTCAGAAAATTTAAAATACTTTTCCTAGTTGTATTCACTGAGCTCAACCCAAAGTGATAAAGTGGACGTGAAACCTGGCACACGACACAACTTTGATGTTTCAACTAGTCAGCTCAGAGATGGTAACTGAAGGTACGTACAGATACTAGTCCTAGCCGTATCAAACGGTTTCCTTCTAGCTCTCAATGGAACATCGATTCCGTTATGTCCAAGGCTCTTGTGAAATACAAAGTTTCAAGGGCATGTGGTGTTTCCATTACCGGCAACAACTGAGAGTCCAAAACTTTGTCTTTATACCAGCAATTTACTTTAGTAGCACAGTATTCTATCTCTGTTCCGGTAATGCCCACATAGCACGCTGCGGGCACAATTAAATTACAGCCTCGTGTGTACATGGCGCTAATGAGAAACTGGATGGGCAGTTTCCCGTCCAGGGGCAGTAATTCTTGTGACTACATTTGTGTTATTTAATTTTATGAAACGTGTTTGTGCAGAACCAACCTCATAAGCTGTACTGGTCATTAATTAATTGTTCCTGCTCTAGTATTTGTTTAATTATTTCTGTTCTACTTCTATTTTGTGTGTATTTCTTTAAGAGTTTGTCTTGTAAATAAATATATACACTTGGAATCGTTTAACTTAAAAAGGTGTCTTTCAGACGAAATGCAATTGTAAACAACGTTTTTTGCTATTGAGAAAAATAAACTTAACATTATCTCTGACCATAATGTTTCAATAAAAATCAGGTAACCGTGAATCACCTTCGTATCGTGTAATTATCCTGTTCACCATGTGTTATTAGGCTTAAGGTTGTCAAGGAAGGAGGGGAATATAACACGCTTAGTGGACGAGAAATGAACAGAAATAATTAGGTGATAATTTTAAAGAGACAACTTAGATGCTAATATTAAAATCGATTCCAAATAACTATGATGTGAGCTGAATGCGTGGATTGAATTCAAGTGACTCAGAATAGGCTAGAGTCAACGAAAGCCTGTGAAAAGATTCCATGAATGGTGAAAAATACTTGACGAGTTGACAGACTGTAAGCAACAGCCTCCATATATTTAGTTCTAATCAGGCGTAATATTCCATCATTTTTCTCAAAGTGTATGATATCACCTAAAAATACATTTTAAACGGTTAATTGTAGTCAAATGACGTGCAGTCAGTTGTCAGTGGTTATGACATGCTGCAGATTCCGTGTCCTCTTAAAACTGTTCCCTTCTTTTGTTTTTTTTTTTTTGACATTGTTCCGCGCATCTCGAATAAATTACTCATTCGTAACACCAACGAATGCACATTTGGCACATAAAAATATAGTATTTTATTGCTCCTACATGTTTCGGCGTCATTTACACCACTTCATGGAGCTTTACACTAAAATTTTTAAACTTGCTAACATAAAGTATATTACAAAAGTAGTTCGTATTATATTAACTTACATGTTCACACTAGCTGCATGAATGCTGCAATATAATACGAATGAATTTTGTGATATATTTTAGTAAGTTTTAACAATTTTAGCTAAACTCCCTGAAGATGGCATAATTGACGCCGAAACATGTAGCAGTAACATACGACTATATTTTTATGTGAGAAATTTTCATTCGTTGGTGTTGTGAATGAAATATATTACCTTCTTTATCTCCAGGGATTAAATTCAATACAAGTTCTGCACACTCTGTGTATCTCGTATGATTAAAACACGTTATTTTAAATTTAATTATACCTGTGGGACAGTCAGTGCTAATGAAACCGTAACTATCTCCAATATTAGGCCTAATCCGAATTAAAGTTTGTATAAGTACCATTTTTATTTTTGGACGACCACTACGATACGGTTTTTCAGTTCTAGTTCGCGAACCAAACCATTACGCCCCAAACCATCGTGCCTAAATTAAACTCCAGGTTTATATTTGTTACTTAAATACAAATTAATGGTAAATAAAATATTTATTTTCACTCAGAAATATATGCTGAATGCCATTAGCTTATTGTCAGCAATTTGTGGTAATTTTAATCTCAATTTTCCACAATTTTCCAGTCTTTCGCGGCCTCACATCTATCAAATAAAAGCTGAAAATAATGTGTTTTAATAAATTAAGACATACATTCAGGTGTTTATTTCCCCACGCATTTTCATTTTTGCGCCTCTTTATTTCTGTTGTATTATGTACTGTACATGCGAGTAGGTCTTTTATAAATTTGAAATTAAATAATTGTTTATGTCGCACAGAACAGATAAGATACTGCGTCAAAAAAAATACAGCATGCAGAGACTGAAAAGGAGGCCATAAGCCTTATAAATTTTCAGACGCCAGTAGTATTTGTCTCGGTTTTTCAGCTGTTTGGTCTTAATATTATAAATGGTGACCGACCGTAAAAATTGTGGGCCTAACCCGCATCTATGGAGGTCACAACACTGATCGTTTAGCCAGCCATATTACGCATGTGTGTGTGTGTGTGTGTGTGTGTGTGTGTGTGTGTGTGTGTGTGTGTGTGTGTGTGTGTGATTTTGAACTTTGATTTCACTCTTACATTCCACACTGATAAGCGCCTACAGCTTTCTTTCTTAAACTGACCTACCCTCCGCCGCAAACTGTGACATATTTCAGTACCTCACGACACGCTAATTAAGAATTATTGTAGGGGTTTTAAACAATCCACAACCTTGCACTGATCAACAAGGTGTGATATTAAAACCAACAAATGCACATAAGTGTACGAAAGTGTGTCACGCACTTATGTGCATTTGTTGGTTTTAATATCATATATTGTAAAGGTGTTTTTGTTTGTGCATGTGTGTTCGTGCGTGCGTGCGTATGTATGTATATATGTATGCACATGGTGCCTATCCATGATATTCAAGCCTGTCTACTTACTAGGCGAAGAACTGCATTCTGGATTGTACTATTATGCATTAGCTACAGTTCAGAAAAAATAACTGATATGTACACACCTAATCATATAACATTTCAGAAATGTGGAGTAAATTACGGCAGTTTTCATTATCTCTGTCGATGCACCCTTTGTTCTGAGGGTAAAACTTCACGTACCGCTTGGCTTCACAGTGAAATTTCACGTATGTCTTTTTCAGCTCGGACTTAAACATACGTATATATCACGTTTTCTTTTGTCAGTCTTCACGTGTCCTTGTATATAACAATAACACTGTGTACGAACAAACTGTAGGCTATTATAAGAGGGTGTTGATTCTTTATGTTACAGTTGTCCTTCACAATTAAGTTACTTTAACCTGAATTGCATTAAAACACTCAGTTCGTACCGCACAGTAAACAAATTTCTTCTGGGTTATAAAATCAATTATTACTACAGCCTAGAGAAATAAGCATTGTATATCCTGAGATATACAGAAAAAAACGTGAAAAAAATGTGTGGGCAGAAAGTAGATTTATTTTTTAAATTTTAAACTTGGTGGTATATAAAGCAATCACAGAGCTACGAAGGGTTAATATTGGTAACGTGTTCTACAGTGTGGTCAATTTTACCTCGTGTGATGGTCAATATAAGTCAAAGGCAAAGAGCTACATCTTACAACTGCTAGTAACAAAAGCTATTAAACATTTATTAAACTCTTTAAAACCTAAAAACCCATTTTGTCCTCGCGAGTAAGTAGATCTTTTCGCCTAAACGTGATGGAAATTTTATTGAAAATAAGAAAAATCGTGTGTTCAGGCCCCAAAACAAAAACAAAAATCGAGGCCTTACCTTCTCGTAGTTCTGAACTCACAGTGCTGATAGAAGAGTGTAAGAATTTATATACAGGACATGTTTGAAAAATCGAAAAGCATTTTCGGGGCCCCTACAGCCGTATCGAGTCTATAACCTTAAACAAGCCCACAATATATTCACTAGAAACCGTGCATTATATATGTAACTTCAATTAGTAATAAGTTGTTATTGTCTGCAGTACATATCACAGTCAGTAAAACTGGTGGCAGTGTGTTCCATGGTGTTGCACTGGAGCAAATACTAAGTTGAACTGGCATTAATTATTGATGTTATTTTACGCACCAGCATGTGCTTTGAACGTTTAACAAAAGTGGTCTTGTGATCTGAGGCTATCACGGCGGTGAATAATAAAATTGCCTTTTTCTGGGGTATGATGCCGTGTAGTTTGATAGATTCGTACGAGAAAAAGTGTCGTAAATAAACGTGATATCTCCATCTTTCATTATGAGGTTTTAAGTAGCAGCTTTCTATTGAGATGATGGAACGTGTCTTCCAAAATACACGGCTGCACTTCGTAGAAGACCGCACTTTAACGACAGCCTTCCGCTAGCTATGCAGTGTATTTGTAGTACATTGAGTGGACAGTTGTACTTGTCTGCGTCCTGTTTACTGCCACCTGACGTACGGCGTGAGGCCCGCGTCCTACCATTCAGCACACCTTCAACCCTTACTTCTGTCTGTATTTAAGGCCATTAATAATTGAAACTTAGCCGATCCCAGTGGCCGCGCGGTCTAAGGCGTAGGTCAGCGGCCGAGCGCTTGCTGGGATCGTGGGTTCGAATCTCACCAGGGGCATGGATGTTTGTCTCCTGTGAGTGTTTGTGTTGTCAGGTAGAAGTCTCTGCGATGGGCCGATCTCTCGTCCAGAGGAGTCCTACCGACTGTGGTGTGTGTCTGAGTGTGATCAAGTGAAAATAAACAACCTCGACACCTGCTGTGAACAAGTAGGTAGAAGCGGTAAGGACTGCGAACGAATAACTGAAACTTAACAGAGTGGAGACCAGTTGCAATAAGAAGTATTGATAGGCTGAGGTTAAGATGGGAGGATCATGTCAGAGTGGATCTGGGAAAAATGAAGATTCAGGATTGGAGTGAGGTGGCTATGGACACAGAAGCGTGGAAGAGAACTGCTGAACAGGCCAAAACTCACAAAGCAATGTTGCGCCAAGAGAAAAATAACTGAAAATTCTTAACGAGAGACAGTAAAGTGTAATTACATATTTAGGCCTAGATAACAATACGGTTACCCATGCAATGCCCTTTGTGACCAATCTACGCATTCAACTATCCAAGTGTTTGTTTCATAAAGGGAAGGTGTAAAATAAGCGAGCTGGTTTGCTTTCTTTTACATGACTTGCGTAAATGAGTTTTAAAAAATTCATACTTTACGCATATTTCTGAATAGACTAGCGCTCTGACCCTCTTGTAAATAATTACAAACTGAGCAGAAGGAAGCGATCGTGACGTATTTTAAGATTTATAACCGAACACTTCCCTCGACTGAGGAAAATAACGAAACCATCAGGATAACCGATCTTTGGGTCTAGTTTGAAAACCTGGATCTTCCAAATATAAAGCAGAATTTATCTTTTGTCTTAAAAAGCTGATCTCGTCTCGCAGTCCTTCCCTCTTCTACCTACTCACAGCAGGTGTCGAGGTTGTTTATTTTCACTTGATCACACTCAGACACACACCACAGTCGGTAGGGCCCCTCTGGACGAGGGATCGGCCCGTCGCAGAAACCTCTACCTGACAACACACAAATACTCACAAGAGACAAACATCCCTGCCCCCGGTGGCATTCGAACCCACGATCCCAATAAGTGCGCGGCTGCAGATTAACGCCTTAGACTGCGCGGCCTTAAAAAGTTGATTGTGAGTTAAAATTAAACAATACTGTGCTTGAGACGTATTAATTACGACAAAAATGTAGACGAAATTACTTGGATGTACCTACACTTAGTCATATTAGTGTAGCGAGCACTACGCATTTCAGTACACTGGCAAGAAGAAACTTTTAGTTTGCTCTAAATCCTTTGAAGCTTGACATTTATGTAAACAATTTGTACAAACTGAGTTCCTACCTCACAGGAAACACATTTCGTCGCCGTTACATAAACCAACCAAATAATACTCTTTAGGGAAATAATAGCCGTTTATTTTGAGTCTCATATTAAACTTGTAAATACATTACGTAAAAAATTAGGAGATTTTTAATATTAAAACTTGTGATACACTGTGTATAAACATAGTAACCACCGTGCTTTAGTGAGTTAATTAATGTAACTCTATGCTTAATCCTCGAAATAGGTGCAGGATATGAATCTATTCGAATAGACCACGTACAAAATTTTTTAAAGGTAGGCCTTGCCCGACTTCTTGAAAAGCGAACATTTTGCTGACAGTCCGAGCGTGACCGTTAGACGTGCAAGTATTTTAAGAACACATCCCTCTTTAAACTTGTCACATAAATAATATTAATGATGCCTCCTGCCATATTCTTTAAAATACAAGGATTTTAAGGATATGTCATGTCTGAAATTTTCACACGAAATTATCTTTAAGGACATGTCCTACTTCTTTCACATGTAATGATTTAAGGATGTGTCCTTGTTTTAATATTTTACATTTAAAGTTTGGAAGTCATTGCTCTTCTGTAGCATGAAACAAATTTTTCGGATTCATATCAATTTTTCCGCATTTTTGAGACTAGCAATTAAAACAGGAGTTACGCGCATGCGCCTTATCAGACTGACCCGATATGAGATCGATATCAGCAGCACGTCAAACCGTCACCTTACTATTCCACTCCCTTCCTTCGTCCTCCAAACTTTAACCTGTTGGCCCTATCAGTGGAACACGTGTATATATGAGTGTGTTTTCTGTCACTGATTTGAAATCGTGAAACAACAACATGAAATAGCAGGTGTCTACATTTGTTTGTGTTCTGAGTTCTGTGCACTGAGTTATATAAAACAGATACGCTTCGTCTTTAACGGGTTAATATACACTGAATTAAAATGTACGGAGTATGCTACACTTTAGAAAGGTAAAGCAGTTCCATTACAGGCCTGGACAGGCCCTTAGGGTTCCAGGAGGTCGAGGCTCCCAGATTTCTAGACAATCGGCACATGAAGGTGGTAAGGTTGTCAGCCATACGCACCGGCCGCGTTTACCCCCCAGGAAATATTCCTGGTACTCATTTCTGTTAGAGGCTGAGTCGGCCCCAGGGCCATGGTGCGACCGACAGGATTATGCCAATGAAAAAATCCAGTGGCACCATCGGGAATGGAACCCGCGACCTTCCGGTGCCTCAACCAACTGCGCCACCTCGGGCCCCTTGCTACAATTTAAAGACTGAAATTAAGAAGTTCTCTCCAAACGTGATCTATTGAAATAGTGGTATTTAATTACGTTGTCTATTGCTAAGTTTATGCGGCTTCGGTGATACATGAAACGGTGATTATGGGGGGGTGGGGGAAGCAAATGGGGGAATGGAGGCACAGCTCCACGAATTTTAAGCTCGGCTCTAAGTGAAGTCGACTGATCAACTTCCCCACCCCTTCAACTTTACTACCCATTAGATTGGCTGGGTGAGGGACAGAGTCGACCTGGACACGTTGGAAAATAGCACAGTCTGTCTCTGGCCCCTGCTTCGAATTAAACCGCGACTACTGCGTGAGCCGTGCACATATTTTCAAGAAACCTAGAAGCCACCTCAAAATTCTAGGAACCACAAGGGTAACATGAAGCAAGGTTCAAACTAAGGATCCACAAATATTAGGCGCCACCGTATAAAATTTAGTCGATATGATGACGTGACGCCCGGGATTTGTACACCCCTGTCCTAAGTCGTCCAGCGCGTTGCCTAGTCACTAACCCCACTGAGACATCCCCGGTTGTGACTTTCGTTCTCCAAACAGAAGTCGAGGAAAAGCAGCCAATCTGCTTTGGGAGAAACAGAGGTCAAGGCCACACCGGACTCATTGTTTGTGCAACCAATTAGTGCAGTGTAAATAAAAGCATGGTATCATGGGGAGTACAGCAATCTCCTGTCCCTCACTGCAGACAGTATAAACCGCCTGAAATTACACAGAAATGTATTCTATGCAACGTCAAGAAAACAGGCACGCACATGTATATTCATGGCAAAACTACACGAGCCGACAGGAACTGGAAACTGATACTCGTCAGATAAAACGACCTTAAAGTGGTACATTATTTTACCTGACAATTCGCATTACTACTTCACTCAGACCGTTTCGCGTTGACGGTAGGCAGCAGGGCGCTAGCCGGTATTCCAATCTGCCGTGACTCGGAGTCCACGCCTTTTAATCCAATGTATTGCAATTACTGCAGAATTTTACTCACTACATTTAAATAAAGTGTACGGAAATATATTCCTTTCGCTCGCAGACACGTAATTTCTGGTCTCAATTTGTTTATTTCACGTCGAATTTTCGTAAGTTAAGCCATCCGATGGGAAGTGACTAGCGACAGATCTTAGATACAATAATGGTCCCGTATAATGAAACTGACAAATCTTCATATTCCCACTGTGGTACTATTTAACCAACCACATTAGTTCAGCGGTATTTTTAACACATTCTGGAACATTTTGTTAGTGTATTTAGTACGGCATCTTGACTTTACTGAATGTACGATATTAACCCTTTAAAGACGCACCGTATCTGTTTTATATAAGGACTCAGTGCGTACCGCGCTGTAAACACTCTCCACTTCGGTTATAAAAACCAATCTCTTAATGTTTTATAAGGCAAAAGTTGCTGTTTGTTCTGAGATCCGTACAAAACACATAAACGCAATGTGGGCACCACTTAGAATTTTTTAATGTTAAACCTGGTGGTATGTAAAGTTACCGCTAGGCTTTGAAAGGTTAACTTTCAAGTGGGATGACGTTACGTTCCTGCCAAGTTTCATCAATATCCTTCAGTCATTTTGAACGAGAGAAGGAGAGAGATGCTAAGAGGACGGATCTGCACACAGACGTATAGAAACATTCATAGCGTCAGGCCACATTTTACTTTAACATAAGGAATGTACGCTGAAGTGACAAATGTATACGTAGGCTATGTGCCATTTGTTCTCGAAGTTAATAGATACACCCCAAGTATCACGTATTTATATAACTTTTTACATTTCGAAAAGCTTTTAACAAACAGTTCCAAGCTGCATCCCTGTTCTACAAATCTGTTCTAATTTACTTTTGAAAATCTTATTATGTAACTGCTTATTTCATTGTCTAGATTAAGTTTATTGAACGTAACTTCGAAGTAACGCATCGTCGCCATGTTTGTAATTGTTGACTCACAACAATTGTTAATGTAATATTATAGATATGTTTGTTACCGCCCTACGAACTTTCACTTGTCTAGCTTCAATGGTTTTTCAGTTACCGCCATCATACCAAAGAAAAAAGAAAATTTTCGTACGTTGCCATTGTATACAGCACCAGTGACTTGTCATATTCATGGTCCCTATCCCAACTTGGCCTTCTGTTGTGTTTTGAACTCCCCCCCCCCCCCTCCCAAAAAAAGTAAACTTGATGCTTAAATGGGGTGCTGAGTAGGTAAAGGAACCCTTTGGGCCGCGAAGACAATGTGGTTTATGATATTGGGTCGTGGACAAGACAGTCTGAGACATGTTCTATTACACCCTAGATTTTTCCTACGTCTATTAGTGTGTATCGTTTTATGGCTGTACGGAAGTGACGCTAATATAGCTTTGGCCTCTCAAGCTCGGGCGGCTGCCATGTTGCTATTACTTTTAGTAGGAAATTACAATTAACGCTGTTGTGGTGGCCCCCTAGAGATCCACAAATTTTACGGCAGCAATTACGTTTTCAAAGTTTGGGCATACATTATAAAGAAGACAATTAAAATGTTAAAGCCGTTGAGAGGATGCCTTTTGAGAAGCTAGTAGTCGCTCACTTAATCAGGAAATTCATTTCCTGTTATGGAACCCGACGGTGCGTTACCGGCGCAATAACCAGAGAGGCAACGCACGTAGAACGTAACATTGAGGTGCCGTCGCGTAATCGTTGTTATGGACAGACAGACAGACAGATGTGACAAAGCCAATAGTCGCTTTTTGCAGTTTTGCGAAAGCGTGTGAAAAGGCGCAGTGGTCCCTGTATAATCAAAATGAATTCAGCCCACAACATCGCATATTACTTCCTTAAGTCTGCATGTTAACCTTTTAAAGCTTAGCGGTAACTTTACGTACCACCAGGTTCAACGTTCAATAATTCTCCATAGTGCTGAAATTGAATTTATGTGTTTTGTACATATTTCCGAACAAACTACAGCTTTTGCCGTAAACATCAGCAACTCATTCTTTTCTTATAACCGAGGTTGAAAGTGTTTACTGCGCGGTACGCACAGTCTTTATATACAGCAGATTACGTTTCGTCTTTAAAGGGTTAATCATGGCCTCCCGTCTAGGTTTAGGTCTTTCAAAGGGTCTTTTCCCTTCATATTTTCCAATGAAAATTTCGATGTGTTTTCTTCGCCACCTTTTGTGCTTTGTGCCTCAGCCACTTCACTCCCCTTTATATGGTGGCCTAATCAGATGTGCTGAAGAGTGTAGATTACAAATCTTCTAATTATATAATTTTTCCCAGCCTCCTACTATTTCCTCCCTCCTTAAATCCAGCTATTCTTCGAAGCACCCTGTTCTTAAACACCCTTAAGGTCTCTTTCTCCCCTAATATGATACACCAAGTTGCACACCCATACAGCAAAATAAAATAATATTTCAATCTCCTTTTTTAAAAAAATAGGCGTCTAGAAGACAAAATAGTATATTCTGAGCGAATGGTACTCTGCGCATTCATTGGGCCCAATAAAGTGTTCACTGTTCGTTATAACAGCAGTACGTTTAATTAACCCTTTAAAGACGAAGCATATCTGTTTAGTATATAAGGACCTAGTGCGTACCGCACAGTAAACACTCTCCGTCTCGGTTATAAAAATCAGTCAGTTAATGTTGTATAGGTAAAGAATCGTTGTTTGATATGAGATCTGTATAACACACATAAACGCGATGTGGGCACCACGTAGAATTTGTGAATGTTAATGCTGGTGGTACGTTAAGTTACCGCTAGGCTCTAAAGGTTAAATGTGTTCAGTGTTTCACCCCTCTTAACCGCTTTAGCCAATTCTGCTAGTTAAACAGAGAACAGAAATGACGGCGGAAGATAAACTCGATAGTGTGGTCTGTAATATCACTTTATAATCGTGGGAAAATATGTGAGAAATTAAGCCGATTATGTTTTAGGAACGTTTAAGTTTTTATAGCCTATGGTTTAAGAGATCGCTGTTTGTAAAAGTAACACTGTGCGTGGCGTCCTAGACCATAAGGTATATCTGACCCCGGTATCCACCGCACAGAAGTCCGTGCGGACCTCAGAGCCGACAGCAACAAGCAGAAACAGTGGTTTGTATGAGCTCGAGCTACCCGACCGAACTGAGTCGGTATTTCCATCTTACTGCCTCGGCAGGGAAATGTCCCGTTTCGTATTTGCTGTGTCTAATATGCAGTGGATCCATTGAAACGGTTAGACTGAGTCCAGACACATTAAAATTTAGCTGCGGAGGAGATTAATAAAGTTACAATACTAAATATCACAATTCATATGCAGTTAGGTTTGATTTGTACATCGCCTTGTGACGCCCATAAACTACAGGTAACGGAATGCACCGTCGATCACAACTCTACTTTTATGGTTATTTAATTATATTACGTTACATGTTTCGGCCTTTTTACATTTCTTAATAATACCTATATTAGGAATGTGACACTTTCTCTTTATAAATCCTGTCTCCACTGTAAAGAATAAGAATTTACTTTATCAACGAAAATTACTGTTGCAAACATTCCTTCCTCAAAGTATTTTGTGATGATGGCCTTAAAAGGCCCAAATATACGGTACATAATATTTAAATATCCATATAAAGACATGATCAACGGTGTATTCATTTATTTCTATTTCATGTGCAATTACTTAGAACATTTACAAAACCCTTCTTACAACTCGCCTTCCTTGTCAATTTACTGCATATTCTTCCTTATTTCCTGCTTATTTATTCACACGTTAGGCTCTTTTGCCTAATCCTTTAAAGCTTAATGGCTATTTTGTATATTGTCAGATTTAGCACTAAAATTCTGTGTTTTGCCCACACAATGCATTAACGTGTTTTATGCGATTTCCTATGCACTACATAGCCACCTTGTGCCTACACAGGTTTCGCACATTGCTTTTTCTAATGGACCCACACTGTGTTCTTTGTAATATAGGCACTGAATTTTTGTATAAAGTGTAAATTAACTGCAGCCTTAATAAGCTAATTTTGAGCTGTTGAATTTTAGAGCGGTAGAAGTATTCCCTTGACGGCAAATCCTCTTCAGCGCGCAATTCGAAAACGCAGCCTCGGCGAGCGATACGTAAAGTATTTGCGGAAAATTATTGTGTGTTCTCTGTGCGAGGTACTAGAATATGAAATTAATTCATATTTTGATTTCTTGTGATGCGACTGTATATTTAGTCTCCACAAAGAATTCACAGTCTTCGATAAAACTTAAAATTAAGCGGTCTGCATCAAACATTTCCGAGTGTATTTAAATTTTGTTCCTATACTAATATATTAAGTGGTGATCGAACTTACCAGTTTTCCCAAAAGCGCCAGATACAAAATATTCGTACGGTTACATTACACGATTTTATCTGAACAAATGTGCAAACACTTCTAACCATGCGAGGCTTATTAAAATCCCTCAGTTCGTCTTTCTGTCTGTACGGACAAACCGCCCAACAGATTTCCACGAAATATGATATTTGGGTGTTTAAAAAAATTTGTCAACGCTTTCCAACTTGGTTAAATCGAACAAAGTTTAACAAGAATTCACATGCCTTTCTGTTTGCATCTGGAAGTAAATCTCGATGAATATTTGCAAAACCAAAGGTACTTCGAACATAATTTGTGCGTAGCAGAATGAAACGCAAACTTTATGTCAGTCTCAGCTCGTACTTCTTACAGAAGACACTAGATGCCCAATCGTTTCTTCAGCCTCAGCTCGTACTGCCTACAGAATACACTCGATGCTCAACTGTTTCTTCAGGCTCAATCCGTACCTCCTACAGAATACACTTGATGCTCAATTGTTTCTTCAGCCTCAGTTCGTACCTCCTACAGAATACACTCGATCTTGAATTGTTTCTTCAGGCGCAGTTCGTACCTCCTACAGAATACACTCGATGCTCAATTGTTTCTTCAGCCTCAGCTCGTACCTTCTACAGAATACACTCGATGCTCAATTGTTTCTTCAGGCTCAGTTCGTACCTTCTACAGAATACACTCGATGCTCAATTATTTCTTCAGGCTCAGTTCGTACCTCCTACAGAATACACTCGACGCTCAATTGTTTCTTCAGGCTCGGTTCGTACCTCCTACAGAATACACTTGATGCTCAATTGTTTCTTCGGGCTCAGCTCCTACCTCCTATACAAGACACTCGATGCTCAACTACTTTTCGGTCTCAGTGCGTACCTCACAAAAGCCCAAGTTGTGGCTCACCCATTCAGTCACACAAGAGTATTATGTACAGTGAAATAGAAATTAAAGGAACGCCCATTCCATCCGAATACAAATAAATATGCTTTCATTTCAATATAACTGAACGCCCTGTTACAATCATCTTCCAAGACAGCTAAGAAAAATAAAACGGCGAACGTATCAGAATTGTTATGCGGTACGTACTTTTTAATCTTTTTCTAGTAACAACACTATTTACAAGCCATATTGTACAGATTCTTTCTGTTCAATGCACAGACCCATTAGATCTAGTTACGTATTGCTGTCACGTATCAGATTTCAAGTCGGCCTACCTGCAGACAATTTACTCCGAATAAACGATTACCAGGGTGAAGACATAAAATCCGAATTGCTTTACGTATCTGCACGACAGCAAGACGCGGAAAGTCTATATATTATGTCAGTTACATTGCTTTGATTGGAATCTTTTCCAACAGAGGAAGTAGTTCAGCATATGCAAATGACAGTGGCTAAACAAATCACTTGAATTATTCAGCTTCATGGCTGCCTGTCGTAAATGCCAAAAGGAAAACAAGTTTTGTGTGTCATTGTACTGATCTTAGCTAGGCTTCCTTTCTTCCTACAAAGCGAAATACAAAACTTCCCCTGTTCCTAAGCACAAACAACGATGGCATATATGGGGAATGGAGGAAAATTCCATTCATTTAATCTGCGTGCTATGCTGTATAGCGGTGTGTGATCTGTTTCATGCTCCGGCCATTTTATTCCCGAAGAAAGAAATCTTATTTGGCAGCAGCATGGGTTTATCCACTGTCGGTCTTAACATCCCGCCTCTGCCAAAACCAAGAGTCTTTCGGCCTGCGCGTAACCGGTCATATTGTTGTCTACGCCTTCCTGGTCCTAAAACATAAATATAAATATATGTAACTGTAGGTCAATGCTCTTTCGAGACGGTTAGCGCTTGGATCTTGAAATCACGGCAGTAGTATAGGGATATTAATTTATCTGACAACTCGCATCACTTCTCCCAGAATATTTTCGCGTAACGGCATGCAGCACAGCACCCACAGGCATTCCAGGTTGCTGTGTGTCAAAGTCACAGACACCCGGCACACCTAACAAATGCGTTGTTCATTGCATGTCAAATTTTTATATTGTCAAAAACAGAAGTCCCTGTGTATTGTTTAACGGCGAACCAAGCAGCACAGCCTTCAGCACAAGTAGCGAAGTGTCTGCCGTACGTTCATGACACCAGTTTTACTGTATTACATAAGGCAAATTTCTTCGATAATGCAGCGACAGGTACTTTCAGTTTAACATTTATAAAAACCTGACCTCACTAAATGTCTTACTAACCACCACAATGCCGGTCCCGGTGACCGTGTCGTCTAAGGCGTAGGTCTGAAACAGCTTGATTCCTGGGATCGCGGGTTCGAATCTCGCTTAGGTCATGGATATTCGTCCTTGAGTTTGTTGCCTGTTGTGTAGGCAGCAGCCTCTGCGACTAGCTGATCATTCGGTCAGAGGAGTCCTACCGGCTCTGTGTGTGTGTCTAATTGTGTATGAAACAGAAACCTCAACAATGAGTCGGCCTAGACCCGAATTGGGCTGTTGCGATATACAAGGTGAGAAGAAGTGACAATTATAATTGGCCCCACCATCATTGACCGTTACGACGTTAATTTTCATTTTAATTTTTCCCAAATTGCATTTTATATTTTAATATTTGGCTGCAACTCTCATAGTAACTGAGGGATATACATACCACTTTGAAGATTTTGAGGTTTTTATGAATAATCTCACCTTATGCTGGCCTGATATACAGATTAGATAACAGTTAATGTGCCCTCGGTTAAGTGTTAAGGAAACCAGCACTCGACCCTAACAGTGGGCTTCAATCCACAGTATACAGAGTGCCTTAAATATACGTGAAACGGATGACTACGAAAAACCACAACATCCGAACACAATGGCCTTGCACAGTTTGAGTCCCAAGTAGAATATACCACCCAGAAAGTACAGGTAAATTTACTTTAACCTTTTAAAGCCTAGCGGTAACTTTACGTACCACCAGGTTTAACATTAAAAAGTTCTACGTGGTGCCCACATTGCGTTTATGTGTTTTGTACGGATCTCAGAACAAACAGCAACTTTTGCCTTATAAAACATTAAGAGATCGGTTTTTATAACCGAAGTGGAGAGTGTTTACAGCGCGGTATGCACTGAGTCCTTATATAAAACAGACAACGTTTCGTCTTCAAAGGGTTAATGAAAACCGTATTATAGTAGGACGTAGGATTTGATATCCTGACCTCGTGGAAGCTCTCCCCTGCCATAATGTTTCTTGATTTGTGAGTGGGCGTTGCTGAGTCCACGTGAGGTGTAAAAATATCAAACAGAAAAAAAAAGCAAGAAGTATCAGATTCAATCTAGGCACAAACAAGAATGCAGTCCGGGTTCTACCAGGTGTATAAAAATTATATTCTCTGTCATGAAAAATAAAATTTAGTGTCAATATTTTTGAACTCATTCAAGTTCCTTAACTAAAATTAAAGTGAAGTGAAACGGGTACTTCAAGTGAGAATGCAAATATTTCCTAAATGAGCTCTTGACGCGTATTTTTCAATGCAACATAGAAATCTAATTTCATGTAAATCATTCCAGTTGATCCAGAGACGGTATCAAGAGACGTGCTTACACTAACTGTCGATACCACGTTTACTTTTTTGTGCAAACACACACAAGAAGTAAATCTTCGGACATGAAGCTGAAGACACGGATATTGTCCGTCAAATGAATGGTTAGACCTGTTTATCTATGTATCATTTGACGACTTTGTCCGTAACTGAGAATATATAATGTCGAATTGTAGGATGACGAATAATGAATAATGAACTTGTTGTAGCCCAATTTGGTTTCCTTTCCCGGCACATGCTGTGAAGGATTGAGAATAATATGACACTCCCTCAGTTAGAACGGTTGGAGTCCCTGTCGTGCTTCGAACTGGTCACCTTCCCAACAACAGTCACAAGCCCTGCCCTATCTCTTGAATCAACTTGCTGGTATTAACCGTGTAAAGACGAAGCGTATCTGTTTTATATAAGGACTCAGTGCGCACCGCGCTGTAAACACTCTCCACTTCGGTTATAAAAACCAGTCTCTTAATGTTTTATAAGGCAAAAGTTGCTGTTTGTTCTGAGATCCGTACAAAACACATAAACGCAATGTGGGCACCACGTAGAATTTTTTAATGTTAAACCTGGTGGTACGTAAAGTTACCGCTAGGTTTTAAAAGGTTAAGTCGGTATTGTCAGACACGATCCATTTCTCCAGTACAGACGCAGCCATGAATAAGAAACATTTACCGCAAGATTTCTTACCAGCTCGTCACGTACCGGCTCCAGTAGCTGACATACACTTTCTGTAAACTGTGGTCTAAAAAAATGCCTTTTAAATCGATTACTAGTGTCCTTGGTAGCAAAAACACGGCTGCAGGTATGCGATGATGGCGCTCCCGTGCCACAGACTTGAATTTTAGTGTAGCAGCGATGTCAACACCGAACCTAGGTCGAAGCACGCACACGATACAGTTTAATGCTCTAGTGTCCTCACACAAAATGGAAACGATTTCTTGAATGAAAGTTCTTGCTTGTCATCTTAACATTTTGAAAGGAAATGCAGGCTTGTGACATTGTTATGACGGCGTATCCGTGTGCTCATACAATCAACTGCGTATCTCCACTAATGACGTCTAAAGCAACACCATTATCAACAACACAAAAAATAAATTTTGGCGAATTTTGAAGTAGAAGTGAAGTTATCGCCCCCTTAATGCAGTGTCCCGAAATTTTATGTGGTAATTGACCACTGAAAGATAAACAACTTTTGTCGAGATGTAATTCTTTTTTAAAATATAAACAAAACATGGCGGTAATGCGAAATAGAGTAATATTTTTTTGACACTTTTTTTTTACTCAAAGCGTCCAGACTGGCTTTCAGACCCATCCAACCTCCGATTCAGTGGGTACGGAGGACGGGATTAAAGCAACCGGGCGATGAAGCTAACCACTCACCTCCACCTAGTGCCGAGATCAGGAATGAGTGGAGCTATACGTTTATTCTCACATACGCCTACCATACTGTTCACACGGACACTTTCACCTTTACCTTTTAGTTTCAAGTTTGATAGCGGTAAGTCCCAAAGCAGCTGTGCTAGATAAGCGATATATTAAAATACACAACACTCACACCAACAAAATGCACTCTTATTATTTGTATGTATTCTATGATAATATTTTTAGACTAATCCAACATGTTTCGATGCCTTCTGGAATCATTATCAGGGATCCCTGGGATCCACTGTGAAATGGCTTGCAGTTTAACTGATCCTCTTTTATACTTTTTAACACTTTAAAGAAGAAGCGTATCTGTTTTATATAAGGACTCAGTGCGTACCGCGCTGTAAACACTGTCCACTTCGGTTATAAAAACCAATCTCTTAATGTTTTATAAGGCAAAAGTTGCTGTTTGTTCTGAGATCCGTACAAAACACATAAACGCAATGTGGGCACCATGTAGAATTTTTTAATGTTAAACCTGGTGGTACGTAAAGTTACCGCTAGGCTTTAAAAGTCAATATGTACATACGAGTATGCTGTTAGTTCTCTTTGTGCAATTCTTACTGCTACATGAATCCCTGACGGTGAACCCAGAAGTGATCGAAACATGTTGGATTAGTCTACAGATATTGCAATCTAGAATACCCAAAAATAATAAAAGTGTATTTGTTGGATTGAGTATTGTGTATTTTAATTAGTGACAATGCACGGTAGGAACAATGTAAAACTGATAATTTGTACGTACAGTGAACCTTTCATCATCCAATGTTATATGGAACGGGGGGAGGGGGGGGGGGAGAGAAGCGGGGGTTGGGCCGTAAAAGAGGTTCAGTTGGCCTTTTGAAGTCCTGTTCCCTAGCCTATAGCCTAGCAAGCCCTGAAACATATTTTAAGGTCTAAATACGCGTCGAGGTCTTCCGCCAGTTAACGAAGTTTGACGTCTGTCGCGTAGGCCTAGGCTGGCGTCCGTGTCGTCGCTGGACTATTGGAACGCTCACACGTAAAGCTAAAAGCTGAATTCAAGTTTTTACGTAAATAATTCGGTGTCGCTGTCCAATAATTTGCTCTGGATTTTCGGAAGGGTGAGTATACTAATGCAGGTGTCGGTTATTCGGAAGTCACTTGACCGAGGTTTCACTGAATACAGATTTTAAGCTAACCAATATACTTTATATAAAACGTATTTTTGGAAATCCAAAGTTAAAAATGCAAACACGACGAACATAAGTATCACTGAGGATGGAGTCGGACTTACTTCTGGTAAATATATTTTTCTGTCATGGCTCGGCATTCCTAGTGGGCTACGGCCTCCTCATTATCGAAGCTTCAAGATCATACTCAGACACACCACATTCGGTAGGACTGCTCTGGACGAGGATAATTCCGGCGCAGAGACCTCTACCTGACAACACACAACACTCACATGTGACACACATCAATGCCTCAGGAGGCATACAAGTCCGCAATCCCAGTAAGCGAACGGTTGCCGACCCACGCGTTAGACTGCGCGGCCACTGGAATCGGCTATTTATGTAAAATATAAAGTGTTCGAAATTGTACTGCTGGAAATAGGAAGGTAAGGAATCTACACGATTAATCATTGTTGGATGCACATCAAACAAGGTCTTCGAGAAAATCTGGCATCGCAAACGCGTCTCAGAACTTCTTGTTCTGTCATGACAGGGCAATATTAAATTTTGTATAAGATGCAAGATCTGATTCACTGGCCATGTGGTATGTGGAACGGAAGACAAATTACATGATTAACCCTTTAAAGACGAAGTGTATCTGTTTTATGTAAGGACTCAGTGCGTACCGCGCTGTAAACACTCTCCACTTCGGTTATAAAAACCAGTCTCTTAATGTTTTATAAGGCAAAAGTTGCTGTTTGTTCTGAGATCCGCACAAAACACATAAACGCAATGTGGGCACCACGTAAAATTTTTTAATGTTAAACCTGGTCGTATGTAAAGTTACCGCTAGGCTTTAAAAGGTTAAGGTAGACCAACGGACTGAAGGCCTGATGCCTAGGTTTCTGTCCTGGGGAATGGGAATTTGAACCGTTTCTCTTTACGGTCACGTCCAAAATGCTCTCGACCCGTCATCTCAGAGCCTCTCACGCAAGAGGTAACGGTACCAAGACAGCCGGAGCGTGAATGGCGACACGTCATCTACTGTCAGAATGAAATAATCATAGAGTTAGGGCCTATGTACTTTATGGTGACTGTAAAACCCACACAAACACCCTGAAGAATTACGCATTAGTCATTAATGGTTGGTCGATGAAGGTCGCTGAAAAGGCAATTCCATTTCATCGTGTGTTTTTATCAGGCCCAAACAAAGGGCACGGAAATCGGTTTACCATCTAATTTTACACTTCAGTGCCCACAACGCAGACGAGGAACTTCATTTTTCCATAAAATGCGAAAAAAATTAAAAACTCTTCCCAAGTTTCCGCAGGCGAATTTTTACCTTGGTTTTTATTTTACTATTACAATTTTTGTTCTTAATTTGAACTTCCACTGAGTTCCCTTTTTATTAAATCTAAATACTTTTGGAGCCTATGTTCTGTATGTGTCACTTAGTGGATCCTTTCTCAGGAACACACACAGCCAGGAACATTTGTCTCAGTACAGACCTACTCTCACCAGAAAGTCCCATGAATGGTGCGTACGACGGTGTCCTAAGCTTCATCTCTATATCTCATGTTTGACTCCCATGCAGCCTCCTATGGCCTATATCAACCAGCCCAAAGAGCTTCCCACTAACAAAGTTTAACACGTGGTTATCAATTCCAAACTGTCTATGAAGAGAATAGGTGCAGGAGGGGTTATGTAAGACTGTTCCTCTGTTTAGTAAAACAATATGACATTAAGGGTAGCTTACATAGCGGAATGGAGGTATATATCCACGCATTTCTAACACTGGCACTAGATGGAGATGACTGGTCTGCTTCAAGCCCCAACCGCTCTGCCGCACGGTGAAATCTTCCCTCATCCCACGGGGTAGGAGGTCGGGTGGGCCCCACAGTCTGTCGGGTAGCTTTGCCGAAGAGAAGAAAAGTCTTGACTCTCCCGTGAATCAAAGCACGATTGCTCGATTGTGTAGCCCTTAGCCCAGTTACTATACCTTCTGAGCTCTCCCGGCTCGGCTGGAGAGAAACACAGGGAGGCACACGGGAGGGGGAATCGCTACTGTTGTGGACCTTTGGTGGCGGGGGAGGGGGGGGTTCGAGTCATGGGACTCCTTTATGTGACCTCACAGTAGTTCGAAGTAAGCTGGAGCTATACATTTGAACTCCAACCTACCAGCTGGTTAAGAACTGTCACATTTAATTTTAAGGTTCCCAATAACTCTGACTCTCAGAACATAATAGGATATGACGTAAATGGGGCGGAATCCAGCACGCCAGGCGTGACCAGCTTTTTTTTTTGTGGTAAAGGGCCACAGCCATTTTTGTGGACTGATTCGCGGGCCACACGTGTAAAAATCACAATTAGTGGTACCTAACTGCCAAAATTATTGTGTACCTCATTTTTGTAGCGTGTGTGTGTGTGTGTGTGTGTGTGTGTATGTATGTAGGTATGTATGTATGTATGTATGTGTGTATGTATGCATGTATGTGTGTGTATATATATACATTGTGTGTATATATATACATATATATATACACACACTTAAATCTAATTCACACATGTCGCCGCGGACTGCATAAGTCACGCTGTCAGGGTGCGCGTTTGACACCCCTATCGTAGGTAATTCTCACTGGTTGCGGTGGCCTGGTAGTTCTTACGGAATACTCAACCACGTTAATCGCGCTTTATGTATCCTATTCATCGGATGGCTATGTATATGCATATTTCTGTGAAAAGATTCTCCTGCTTCGTGACAGGGTAGGATCTACTATGAGGGATTCATGTGAACAATCTTACTATCTTCGAGCTCCATGTCGTCACTATCTTCAGCAGCTGAATGAGTATCGCCTTTCACCGGAAGAACCTCTGTCATGGAGTTTGGTTGACGTTAGTTTTCATATTCATTATTGCTGCGGCCTCAGTGGAAATCGCTGGCCTCAGATGTCTCTCTGGCCGTGCGGTTTTATAATGAAGACAGTGTGTTTACTGCGCGGTGCGAATGATCCACGAAATGCGATTCAGGACAATTTCCTATTTAACGTTTTAAATTCTCTCCACACAATCTCTTGAGGAAATTCGTAAACATAAATAATATCATAGTAATTTAACCTGACACACAACAGACACATTTCTGAGAAACAGTGACTCATCATTCAACGCACGGTTTGATAATGTACACACAGAGTAAGAGGTTTTTGCTTCTGCGCTCCCCCCCCCCACCCCCCCACCCCGCAAGGAAAACGCACTACTTGAGGGGAACCTATCATGGGATGCAAGGCATGTATTTCTGTCTTTTCTGCAACGTGTGTTCAAAACACTCCCGCTTCAATCACCCGCTATTTAGAGCTGACATGCGCACAGAAACGGATGTAGCTGGCCATATAACGCGTGCTATTATTGTCCCATTTGAACCAAATCGGTAGTGTAGACAAAGTTTAATGAAAGTGCCTATTATCATATGTCATAACATTCTACCCAATGTTTCTCGAGTTGTTGGATTTGGACAGACAGCCAGACAGACAGACAGACAGACAGACAGACAGACAGACAGACATAGAGAAGCCAATAGGTGAAGTTCTGACACTTTGCCTTAGCGTTAGGACATGTTGTAAACATGTTTTGCCTTACAACGTCATGGTGTCTCATGATTATTAACTGACTGACTAACTAAACTGGGTGAAGAAGATGTTTCCTCAGAAGCTACCAGATCATCACACAGTCTAGAATTTTCTTGACATCTGCGCTCTTCTGGGATATTACGCAGCGTTGAGTGGTAGTTTTGTACCGACGTTTCGGGACAACCTATCAGTCCCGTCTTCAAGGGTCAAGAATGGTCAAGGCGCTTGAAGTTGGGATCCATTGGTTGTGCCGAAACATCGGTACAGAACTATCACTCTACAGGACTTCTTGGTCCTTGAAGATGGGAACGATAGGTTGTCCCGAAACGTCGGTACAGAACTACCACTCAGCGTTGCGTAATATCCCAGCAGAGCGCCGATCTCGTCTACACCGCGGCGGAAGCCTGGAATCATGCATACAATTTCCTTGTATTCTATGGAAACCGACATTTTAATATTATACTTCCATTCGCATATCGTGTACACTTATAAATACCAAACAAGTAAAGCTATCCCATTAGGGGCCTGCACAGGCCCTTAGTACTCCTGGAGTTTGGGGGCTCACAGCATTTCTAGACAATCGGCACGTGAAAGTTATAATGTTGTCAACCTTACGCACCCTCCTTCTTTACCCTAGCAGACATCCATTGTAGTCATTTCTGTTAGAAGGTCAATCGAGCCCACAGCCATAATGCGGCCGGAAGGATCAAGTCAATGAAAACTCCAAATGACCCCATCAGAAATCGAACCCGCGGCCTTCTGGCTTGTAGCGCAGTTTCTCAACTAACTGCGCCACCGCGTATCCGAAATGCCAAATAGAACGCCTTATGTTTTATTACACCTTATATGATCTCCGAATGAGATGGGCGGGGCATGTAGCATGTATAGGGGAAAGAGAGGTCCATGCAGTGTTTTGGTGGGGAGACCTGAGGGAAGGCGACCACTTGCGAGCCCATGCATAGAAAGGAGGATAATATTAAAATGGATCTTCAAGAAGTGGGATGGGGAGCATGGACTGGATTAAGCTGGCTCAGGATAGGGACAGCTGGCGGGCTCTTGCGAATGCGGTAATGAACTTCCGGGTTCCATAAAACGCGGGGAATTTCTTGACTAGCTGAGAAACTGTTAGATTTTCAAGAAAGCCTCTGCTCCATGGAGTTAGTTAGTTAGTTAGTTAGTTAGTTAGTTAGTTAGTTAGTTAGTTAGTTAGTTAGTTGGTTGGTTGGTAAGTAATATGATCTCCCAACAACCAGAGCAGGAGAAGTCTACGTTAGGAACGGAACTGGAGGCAGAGGATTGGGTAAGTTAGAAAACATTCTTATTGACTGACTGGTATAATTGGGAGCATCTGAAGAAGAGCGTCGTAAGTGACGAAGATTCCGAATAACTTCCGTTAAATAAAAAGGAACGTGGTAAAAGCTTAAAGTAATCGTAAAGTGTTACGAACAATATCAAAAGACGAGACGAAGAAACGTATTAAGGCTAGAATTAACCTCCATTTTCAGTGCAGCTGCACAAATAATAAAGCCCAAGGCACGTCATTGTTTTTGTGATTTTGTTACTAAACTGAGTAGCCTGAATGTGGCTCCCGAAAAGAAAATGGAATGTTGAATCCGCTGTGGCTGTGACACTCCGCGTCCGGTAAGACAAAAAGCGTGCTGGCAACATCTGTCGAATACCGAGCTGTAAAAATCAGAACAAATATATGGCATCGCCTTACTTGTACTTATTATGGCGAGAGAAATATAGGACAATAAATTATGATCCACATTCTGTTTTCTTTATATGAACTTCTACACTACTCTGGTCTTGTTTAGACCCGTGTTCGTTACTTTTGTTATTTTTAGAGTCGAATCTAATAGCATTCCGAGTGTGTTCCCTGTGCACTTAAAATATTATTGTTCTCTTTACATAAGAAGTTGTGTACACTGAGAGAACTTATTTTCAACCATAGCAGATCATTTAAAAAGACGATAAAATTGCTGTATAAATTAGTTTTCAAGATTTTCAGAATTTCAGGGTACTGACTTGTTACATAAAAACCAGCGTATTAATTTAATTTCAAAAATAATTTTGTTCCACGAATCTAGTTCACAGAGTACTTTTGGCTAATATCATACTTTATATTACTCAGTTTGTGTACTTCAATCTTAGGCGTAAATTGGCTAATAACACTTGGGGGGGGGGGGGGGGTAAAAATTCGACTATGGCTATTGAACAGACTAGTACGTACTGTGACCACTGAAAGCTTACTGCTCCACGTTTCGACGTTAAAAGAGTTGATTTAGAGACATGACAGCAGCGCTACATTCTTCCACCCAAGCGTGGACTTGTTACGTCACATGCAGGTGGAACCAGGGTTCTTCAAATAGCAGTGGAAAAATAGGTACAGTACAAAATACATAGTGTGACGATCTCGCTTTAATTCTTATTGATCAGTTACAACAGATACTGGTCGGATTCACATTAATTTCGGTTCTAATTTAGTTTAATAATAAACTCGAAGGCATCAAGGTAAGGGTATTGGTGTCGTTTAAACAAAACACGCTTGTTACTCTGCTGTTCCGTAACCTTTGGTGTCGGTATTAATTACGGGTGCAATCTGCAGAAAGCTGGGATTTAAATTATACAATTTTTAAAGTTCTCATGCAAAGTATTGCACACAAAAGAACAAAAGTCCAAGGAAAAACCCCAACAAGGCCGTAGGAGTGTGGCCAAAATTTGTCGACGCGTATGCTGCGTCATATGAAAATTCAGCCCTCCAAACTGCGACACAGAGTATGCGTCGTTCGACGTTAAAGCTTCAACATGTCGAAGGGTCAATAAAATATTAGTTCTGATAAACACTACAATTATAAAACACACGCAACGTAAAAGGAGATGTCCCGTGGAAGGGAAAACACTAGGCAGAACAGGAAAACAGAAAGTGTTCCAGGGCAGTTCGGAAATATGCCGTAGTTACGTCATTCAATTAATCTACTCCAACCATTGAAACACAGTACTTTCCGAATGAAACTGAAGCACGACGCGAACCAGTGGCGGTCTTTTCTAAACTCGGAAATGAACACCGCGACCACATTTCTAAATTAGATATAATACAGAAAAACACAATAATTTAGGAGGTTAAGTATAAAACTTATCCTGCTTTTTGCACGTGAAGCCCGCGAACCATTCCACTATAACGGTAGTGGCGCTTTGTCAGAAAGGATTGGACACCCCTGAGTTAGTGCTTCATAAAAGGCGTTTAGAACGTTGACTGATAGACTGTCAGCCTCTCGGTAACAATTCGGTTCCAGGGAGTTGGTTCTAAATTGTCGGGCAGAGTGTAACTTTCGACCCTCGAGTGTTGTACGATCCAGGTGCGTGCAGAGGCGTGTTTGTATTAGGGAGGTACCTGGTCTGAGGCACCGGCTATCCTAATTCAGGTTCTCGGCATTATTCTTCACGCCCTCCAGTCAAGTGTCTGGGTAGTCCCTCCATTACGCTTCGAGTTTCCTTCCAAATCCATTCCAGTTGATCCTACAGTCGATGCTACAGGGTCTCAGATACTCTTTAATTTCGTAAGATGAATTACAAACATAAATACCGAAGTCTCGTAAGATATTACGCTCTCTGTTTTGTTAAACAGTTACCGACGTTTCGAAAGATCTGTGCTTTCATCTTCAATGCCATGCATCCCACTCTTCTTGGGAGTGCTTAGTACTGAACATGAATGTTCTGACATGCTTCAAAAAATTGGGGGGAAGTATTTATTGAATGACACAGCATATCACCCCACAAAACTTGTAACTTTTGCAGCACCGCTGTGAGAACCTCAAATCTTACAAAAACACAAACACGCCACATATAATATCTGAAGTGTTGGAAATTTTTTATGCTATATTCGTACGATCTGTTCCTAATTTTTCCAAAGTTACAGTTACTTCAGAATGGATAGTTTCATACCAAAATTTTAATTTCTGCACCACACGGTATTACCCCTTAACCTTTTAAAGCCTAGCGGTAACTTTACGTAACACCAGGTTTAACATTAAAAAATTCTGCGTGGTGCCCACATTGCGTTTATGTGTTTTGTACGGATCTCAGAACAAACAGCAACTTTTGCCTTATAAAACATTAAGAGACTGGTTTTTATAACCGAAGTGGAGAGTGTTTACAGCGCGGTACGCACTGAGTCCTTATATAAAACAGAGACGCTTCGTCTTTAAAGGGTTAACTTTATTACATCATTTCAACTCTATATAGTAACTGTGGAGGTTTAAGTTTTCCAGAACTGATCTCTTCTCATTTTTATATCTTGCGCAATTTGTTTAGTGGGTTACCTTGGTTACAATGAACTCAACAAGTCGATTAGAGAAGTTAATTGTTTTCCCTTGTCGACACCGGACATGGGCGTGCCCTTACTACCCATTTACAAGCGAAGGTTCGGCAAACACATAGCCACTACACCGCAGTAAGTAAATTTATGGATAAACAGAAAAGTTTACATATACAAAAGACAGAGAGAAAAAGACTAAAGGTCCGATGAACATTAGAAAAGGCGGGCTGAAGCGGTAACCCCACTCTCTCCACTAAATAAATATCTACAAGTACTGGAGTTAAGGCTCATAAAGGTCTGAGTTGGTATTTACTCGTTTTTTCAGGTTTCGCTTCTCGTCTGTTTTATTTGGTATCGTGTTCAGATTATATAACAAGGAACGACGGAAATAAAAATGGCAACAGCACAGAATGACCACGCTACGAAAATGTGTCCGTAGTTGCATTTTATTTCTTGTTTTACTTAACGACACTTCATATAAACCTACCCCGTTTTGTGACACACCTTATTTCGTAATACGACGCTCAAAATTCGCCAAGAAATTTTGTGTTCCACAGCCAGTACGCGTGTTAACAGTACTCCACAAATGGCCCCATAATTGTAACCCAAGGCTTGTTACCGTTTTCAAAATTTCTGGCACCGGACGTGTGCCAGCTTAATGAAATTCAAATCTTCTTCATTTTAACCACGTTAATATTATCCTTCCTTCTACGATCAGGTCTCACCAGCGACGCTTAACTTCGGACTTATCATCCACAAGTATGTATGTTTCACTGAAGTTGCCCATTTATGTGACATCTCCAGTTCATATCGTCCTATATAATTACTCTGATGACATATGGATACAGATACAAACTATCCCATTTCTTGATTTTTGGTACGCCCAAACAATTTTCCTCGGCGTCTTAAGAAACTTAAAAATCATGCTGAATATTGCTCTTAACACACAACAACCTTAATTATATTACAGCAATACCATGCTCAAAACCTCAGAGCAGAATGGCAATGTATGCACCACTTGTTTAGCATGGAAAATCTCTGTACTTATAGCCACGCAGTGTAGATATTTGTGGATTTCGTGATTTTCTCAGAAAAGACAGCGATTTTTTCCGGAAGCAGTATTAATAAAAGATTACCTCCAAAGGAGACTCTGCGTTTTCTGTTATGTTGGGATCAGTTTTTTTTAAATAGTACAGTACATAGATAAATGCCGATTTTCACCGAGTTCAAGGATTCAGATAGAACGCAGCTCAAGAAAGCGAGGGCGTCTTCATTCGTCTATTGTTTGAGGCCACCGAGTCACAATCTATAAGCTACTATTCACGGACTTCAAGAAAGAAGCTCTGGCCGTCAAGTGCTGTAACATGTAGGTTCCAGAATTTCAAATATGGAATATTTTAGCATGTCCATTCTCCAGCCCCTGGCTTCTAATGCAGCCGGCTAACTATACAGTCTTCCAATCTAATTAACTGCAGTGCTTGTGTCACGGTGTGGTGGTGTGTAGCCCTCTTCACCTGTTGCATATACGACACTGTTCATTCATTACACCTTCAATTACCATATAGCCCTATACTGCACAAATGTTTGTTTCCGGTACGTCAGGCCGTGTGTATTATTTCGAAATCACCAGATGCTCGATTTTCAAACTTGTATAAAAAATTGCTATCTGTATGTTTCTTGTTATTTCTGTTCCTTAGCCCGTAACTACTCTACGGGCTGGACAACTCAGGAATTGGCTTCCTACTCGCAGCAGAGGTAGAAAACTTTTCCCTCTTCTACATCGCCGTAACCAGCTCTGGTTCCCACTAAGCCCTCTATCCAATGGCTACTGGGAGCTCTTTCTCTCGAGGTAATGTGACCAGAGTGCGCTAATGACCATACACATGCACCTAGTGCTGAGATTAATAATTATGGAGCTATATTTTCAATCCCCATACGACTTTATAGCGTGGAGATTAATTAATAACAGGTACAAAATCGTCATTTATTATTATTATTATTATTATTATTATTATTTCATAATCATCACTATCCTCACGATTGTCACTAGCCACAAGGCCCTGATATGATTGACTGCCAAGAATCAGTCTCATTATCGGAGGGTTGCTATTTGGTTGTCTTATGTTGTGTTATATAATCATGCGCAAATATTGCTTCGCACAGAAAAAGTATTATTATTATTATTATTATTATTATTATTATTAACAACAGCCAAGTTATTTAATCCGATTCTCGTCGTAATTATGATTTAGTTCTGTTTTTTTTACACTTACAACTCTGTTCCAGAGACGATATCAATGCCCTATTCCCCAGCATCATTTTCACGCACGACACCAACTCTCTCGTGTTGTTACCGCTGCTGCTGGTCTCCGTGTACTCACTAAGCAAATTCAGGACTTCCAACCGTTTAAGGCACCGTGTTTATTGCATGCGTACCTCTTTCTTTAATTCTCCGATGACCTTTGGGTTTAAGTTCCAACTACTGGCCACGTCGGAAACGTTTTAAATTTTTCTGGTGCAAGGGACCAGGGGTGTATCTAGGTTGGGGCGAGTGGTGCGGCCGCCCTGGGAAGCACAGTACAAGGGGTGACAAAATGGGAGACAAAACTAATATTTTAAGTAAAAAAAAATTATATTTCCTATGCTCAACATATTTTAAATTACGGAGAAAAATGGAAGGAAATTAAATAAATATTTATGACTGTTTAAAGTTTGTAAATTCTCTCAAGGGCAGCCATTGTTATTGCTCGCCCGGGGCGTCAAAAAACCTAGCTATGCGAATGCATGAGACCAAAATCTAACAAGCGGGACACACATAAGAATAAACTCAGACGTAGAATATCGTAAAATTCCAATTTCCATTATGAAATCTAGATTATACGCGTTCTTTTATTTGAAGCGCTCTAATGCTGGACGTTATATATAAGCCCTTCCACCCTTCTACTCAATGGGTACAAGGGTCTCTTTACCAGAGGTAATACAGCCGGAACGTGAGGCTGACCTTTGAACTCCGTCTAGTGCTTGTGTTAAGAATGAACGGAGGTATATTCTATTCACCTTTATGCCCTCAACGTATAGCGTTTAACTGAACACACGGACAACTTCAGCTCCTTTAACTGTAACACCTTCAGCTTAGCAACTGCTGTATAAAAACACGGATTGGCTCAGTAATTATTCCAGTGCTATTCTTGAAGTAATGCAGAGCTAAAATGATGCGAATATAAATCTGATTCATAAGCAATTTAATAGGCAGTTCTTAATTGATCATGTTCAACTTATTACAAATGCCATTAATTCAGTGAGGTAAAAACATCATTTATACCACATTTCGGATCTTGTCTGGTTCAGTGCTTAACTGGTTTTGCATGAAGTTCATCTAGTATTTAAAATGCCAGTTTTCACTTCACAGCCGGACCTAAAAACACGACGTCACCATCACAAAAACTGAAGGCTTAGCGTTGTTTGGAGAAATAATCACTGCTTGTTCTGAGAATAATACAAAACGCAAATACACTTCGTGACCTAAATGTGCATATTTTCTGTGTCAAAAAAGATGGCACACAGTGCAAGTAAGGTGTTTTCTAGCACTATTCTTTATTATTTTTAAAAAAATAACCTTAAAATTTTGCTTTCATCAAAGTCTCCTATGCCTATACGTGCGATTTTCACCCTAGTTAACACCTTAGGGTGTCATCCCTTAAAACATGGGAGCGGAAAATACTGAGACAGACAGAGAGACGGCCCAACAGAAGAACAAAATGGCGGGAGAATCCGAACTAATGATGAATTGCAGCTTATGTAGAGAAAACCAACTGTTGTAACAGCAATAAAATTAAGAAGACTTAAATGGACTGGTCATCGGATATGAATGTCTGATGATGGGACTGTAACGAAAGTATTTATGGGGAAACCAGGTGGAAGAAGAAAATCAGGAAGACCAAAATTAAGATGGCTATACTGTATTCAGAATGATCTGAAATTGGTGAGTGTTAAGAGATGGAGGAAGAAAGCAGAACGCAGATACGTATGGGCTATCATCCAGAAGGAGGCACTGGTTAAACTATAGGGACCGTATGCCAAAGAAGAAGAAGAAGAAGAAGAGGAGCAGGAGGAGGAGGAGGAGGAGGAGGAAGAAGAAGAAGAAGAAGAAGAAGAATAAGAAGAAGAAGAAGAAGAAGAAGAAGAAGAAGACGAAGACCTTAGGGTATGACGAGTCGTTTTTTGAGAAAACAGAGAAAGCTGGGTTTGTGTTGCGTGTGGGCTAACTAATATGACCAAAAAGCAAATTCACCGAACAGGTTTTGGCCAGTCCACCAATAACTTTCCATACTAAATTCGATCAAAATATGCTCAGCAATTGTGGCCATGAAGTGTTTGGACAGGCAGGTGGACGGTTATGACTTCCCTTACGTGCTTTCACCGCGTGCACTTGGCGCAAAGAAGGCAAGAAAATTCTTTGGGAATTGGACATGAGTGAAACAACGCAAAGTTTGCTGCCAGGTTGTTTAGAATGCGTCTCTGATGATGAACAAGGAAGAGTTTTCGTGGTGCCCAGTCTCTGAGACCAGTGCGTGAGACGTATTTTTACGAGCAGCTGTGAAATCCTGTAAGTGTTAGGTCGCTTTCATCCAGCTGCTGGCAAAACAGCAACTCCAAAGCAGACAAGCGATAAAAAGACTTTTGCATTTGAAAACAAGCATTATGTATCATAGTACACTCTTATGTAGGACCTATATCATACATTGCTACATGAAGTTTATAGAAAATTTTCTTGTGTCTCTTTTCAATTAAAGTCATCCTCAGAAACAATAACTTGTGAATTATTTTAGCGTGTATCTTCCTTAGGCTATATTACCCCGGTCCTAATAACCCTTGTGTATTGCAACAGTCGGCTCCAAATTAATATCCCACAAAATATCGAATGCTCGAAGTTCAAAAGCAGCCAAAAGACAACAAGAGTGTAGGGAAAACCAACATAAAACACTGTAAAAAAAGCGTGTCGATTTCAGCTCGACATTGAAATTGGTACAGTGGAAAGCGCTGCCAAATTTAACTCGAGGTTAGACCGATAAGGGTTAATATTACAGTCTTTTCAGATATGACGCTGTATGGATCTTGACATTAGATGGAAAGCGATTGCTGGCTCCAGCGTGCGGCCACTTTAACCGTGGCGAAATCTTTGGTATGATGTCGGATAGGTAACAGTAGTAGTCCGGTGGTGGCTGCCAGTATGGAATTCCTGGACCTGACAGGAATCGAACTGGGTGTGTCATTCCGGACTGCATTCAACTTGTTTAATGTGTGGGATTCACTGGCAGCTTCAGTGGACGCGACTTTACAGCTTCGACTTTCAGAAAAAATTGCTGGCCAGCGACGTAAACGTGCACTTAAAACTTTACCATATAAAGTAGTTATTGCTGTCTTCATATGGACATCAAACAGGTCTAAAATTTGAACGTAAAGCTCACCCTATAACCTGCCATGAAGGCACAGACGTAGAGTATAGATACAGGTCCGCTCTTTCTTTAACCTCGGCGCTAGATGGGGATGGGTAACTACGCGATGCCCGGCCGGTTACCCCCGGGAATGACCCGGTACCCATTGTATAGGAGGCTGTGTGGGCCCCATGGTCGGTCTTGACGGGTGCGGAAAATATCGCCGCCATTGAGATTCGATCCCTGGACCTTCCAGCCCGTAGCGAGTCGTTAAACAAGTTCAATGCTGTTTAATTTCTGTAAAACGTTTAAGCATAGGGACAACAGTACAGTTGCCCTGTGCTTAATTAAACAAAAAGCTGTGAAGGCGTATGGGGGCAGGAAGTATAACTCCAAGAACTCCTATCCTCAAAACTAGACTGAGGTGAGTGGTCAGCTTCACGCCTTACCGCTTTACTCTTGAGCAAACAGACCCTGGTACCCACTGAATATGACGCACTTGGGGTCCCAGAGTCTGTTTTGGACGCCTCTGGGGAGAAAAAATTTTCTAGCCCCTGCGGTTCCTCGGTCACCAAGCCCGTGTCCAGTCACTATATCACTGAGCTATTTGCTATAAACATTCCTGAAATAGCCATGAATTGGAGAATACTTTCAAATCTTACATGTCAAAGTACATAGAATTTCAGATGTATGAGAAATGGTTGTAAAATGGATCTTCAAGAAGTGGGATGGGAGGGCATTGACTGGATTGAGCTGGCTCAGGATAGGAACAGGTGGCGGGCTCTTGTGAATGCGGTAATGAACCTCCGGGTTCCATAAAATGCGAGGAATTTCTTGACTAGCTGAGAAATGTTTAGCTTCTTAAGAAGGCCTCTGCTCCATGGAGTTAGTTAGTTAGTTAGTTAGTTAGTTAGTTAGTTAGTTATAAGAAAGTGTTGTAGAAGACGAATAGGGAAGTGATAAGGAGAGTGGGACAGGAAGACGATGAAGAGAATGACATCGTCAGCTGGCATAACAGGCACCAACTGTAAATCGACGTTTCTACCTCATCGTTTAGAATCAACTGAATATTCCCTTAGCCAAGTGAGTGCATCTCGGCGGTGTTCCAGAGCGGCCGAGGTGGCCCGTCGTGTCTGTCAGTGTGCCACGTGTACAGAAAAGATTCTGCAGTAGCCTTACTGTAACAGTATTCCCGCGTGACCCACCAGTGCATATAAGGGAATGTGGATATCGACTTGTCTAGAAAAGCAGTCAGACGCACATATACGGCAATTCGTATCATATAGCATAGAAGAACGGCTGGCTGATATGGCACTTAGGAGTAGAAAAAAGAGAACGAGAAAGAAGAAACAGAAAACGATGAAGGATAATGGCTGAAGCGGTAAAAGACATATCGGTAAAATGGTCTTCTGCTAAGACGTATGGCGTATTATTTAATGTAGGTGGATTAGGAAATCGTACTGAAGTTAACCGTTTGAAATATAAAGTTAATCTAAATGTCCATTAAAAATTCAGTTTCTACACACTACGTCCGCATTACAACGAACCCACCGATTAATGCTGTTCATTCTGGGTACAAAAGTAAGCGTTTGTTAATGTTAAATCAGGTAGTATATATAATAACCACTGTGTTTTAAACGCTTAAGAGAAGGAATTTTGTCGCAAAACGTTAACAACCAAGTAAATCAAGGCAACAGAAGCCCATAGCTAGCAGTCAGTAGACACTAATGAAAACAAAGATTTGTTTTGATCAAACCACCCACTACTCAGTCAAACAAAATGCACTCTATTGTTTTCAGGTATTCTATATTACATTGTCTTGTTAATCAATCCAACATGTTTCGATCCCTCATGGGATTATTATCAGGGATTCGTATCAAAGTAACATTTCACCAAAGAGAACGAGCAACTTATATGATCGCTTTTTATATCTTTTTATGTATTTTTTAATGTGTATACATATTGCTAGTTTTGCTTTGTGAAATGCTACTTTAAACTTTTAAAGCCTAGCGGTAACTTTACATGTGACCAGATTTAACGCTAAAAAATTCTACGTGGTGCCCACATTGCGTTTATGTCTTTTGTGTGGATCTCAGAACAAACAGCAACTTTTGCCTTATAAAACATTAAGAGATTGTTTTTTATAACCGAAGTGGAGAGTGTTTACAGCGCGGTACGCACTGAGTCATATAAAACAGATGAGCTTCGTCTTTAAAGGGTTAATACGAATCCCTGATGATGATCTCATCAGGAATAGAAACATGTTGGATTGATTAGCAAGATATTGTAATATGGAATATATGAAAACAATACAGTGCATCTTGTTGGACTGAATATTGTGATCTGATTATCGACAACGCACGGTATGAACAACATAAAATTTGTTATATTGTTCACAACATCCCGCCACTGATTCCTATCCTGAGCCAGATGAATTCACTCCATACGTTCCCATCCTCCTTTTTAATATCTATTTTACTATTATCTTCGCATCTACACCTGGGTCCTCCAAGCGGTCTCGCTTCTTTCAACTTTCCCACCTAGAACTTTGTATGCATTTCTCTTTCCTTTCATGCATGCAACAAGCCCTACCCAATCCATCCTCCTTGAGTCAGTCATCCTAATAATATCTGACGAGGAACACAAATCACGAAGCTCATCAATGTGAAATTTTCTCTCGCCTGCAGTCATTTCCCCTTTCTTAGCCCTAGATATTCCCCTCATCACTTTGTTGCTCTTTGCTTTGTGCAGAGATCACGTTTCCACACAAAACAACAGAAAAAACTGTATAGTCACATACACGAGTAGGTACTTGTCCATGCTTTTAGATAACTTAGCAGACCAGAAGAATAATGCATTCAGAAATGACTGGCAGCAAGCATATTCAGAATTTCATTACTCACAATTTTTTAGTAAAGCAAATAGAACGTTTTTGTTAGTGTCATTCCAAAATACTTCGAAGTTGTTACATTTTTAAAGTATTTATTAGATACTGTTTGTTAAGATCATGCATCTCGAGTGTCTTGCATGCTGCTGACGATACTTCATTATGTAAATCACTTACTTTTCTTTGCATTTGCTTTTAGACCAGGCTCCTTACTTTCTTCGTGCTGTTTACGTGCTTGTCCACTAGATTAACCCCCGCACAAACCAGAAGCTGGCGTGTCCTATTCAGTTTCAGTTCCCCCTGCTTTCCATGGACCTTCCCAATAGCATATTCTAAAGCAAAGATCAACAGCATCGGAGATGAAGCATCGACATACTTTTCAGACCGCTGTCAACCGGAGAAATATTGGACAAATATTTACCTGTGTGGACTTTACCGTACATTTCTGTGGAACTCATTTTCATTAGCAAGACTAGTTTCACGGGAAGCCAAATCTGATGGCATTACTGCACAATAATCCCTCTTTAACCGTATCTCACGCTTTCTTCTTCTTCTTCTTCTTCTTCTTCTTCTTCTTCTTCTTCCTCGTCCCTCCCTCCCTCCTCCTCATCTTCTACTGTAGCATTACGGATTAGGACATCTGGCCTGTTCCAGTTTACAATTCGCTTCGAGTTTCTTGAAGTCTATCACCAGCTGATGGACTGACCCACTGCATTTCTATTTTTCTCTAATACAGGGTATACACAAAAGAATGGTGCGGTTTCAAAAGTTAACAAGAAATTTATTTCTCACCTTACACGGGCACAACGTACACCGTCAGCAGCGGAAACTGTCCAAGTTTCTCATGCGTTAATCACAATCCTTCAATGTTTGCACCCTGGGTCACACGACACACATCCACACGGTAATCAAATTCATCCCAGACTCGGTGTAGCATGTCCGGTGTAATGGTCTGCAGTGCATGCGTTATCCGATCACGAAGTTCCTTGAGGGACATAGGCAATGGTGGTACGTAAACAGCGTTAAAGACAGCGTTTACGTACCACCATTGCCCATACATATGACGAATGCTGAATATTTTTTCAGTGGCAGATCTATTATACCACAATTCACACTACTACTTTGGTCTACATTTTTGTTAACCTTGGTGTAAAAATGATGATATCCGAAGGAGAATATTTAAATCCAGGAGAAAAGAAATAATAGGAGGCTGAAAAAATTACGTACCGATGAGCTATATAATTTGTAATAGTTTTATGATATTATTAGGGTGACGCCACTAAGGAGAATTACATTGACAAGGCACGTAGAATGCATGGAGGAGTTAATAAATTAATAAACAATTTTAGTCTATGGCCAGAAAGAGACCACATGGGAGACGTATGCGCAGATGCGAGAATGATATTAAAACAGATTTTAAAGAAACAATATTTTAGCATCATTGGTCTAGTTCAGCGCCTGTCTCGAGAAATGCGTCGGGACGCGTAAATAGAGAAAACGTTCTTTACTTGCTGAGCACAACTAGCGCCTGAAGAAACACTCCGCCGCACGATATTAGTCAAACAGGTCGGGCATGTAAAGATTGCGGCTGCACTCTTCCTAGTGCGTTTTACCCGTCGCATAATCCACACAGCAGAAGCGGAAGTAGCAGCCGGTAACACGAGGCGTGAAGTCAATGCCCCGGCCGATGGGTCACTGCTTGTTTAATTTCTGACTGTAAGACTGGGGATTCGCTTCTCTGGCTGCAGATCATACGAGTTCAATAGGCCTACGCTAGGACTGTGTACTTGACTCAGAAATATTTTCAAAATTACTTAAAACAGAAAGGCATCATATAGTTTGCGAAGCAAACATGTTACCCTTAAAGAGTCTTAGCTTAGCAATAGCGTGGCCTTCATTACAGAAATGCATATTTGTAATACTGAAGATTGTGTAGGTTTCTACACACATGACGTCAGCAGTAAAATCCGCTAGGATTTGACGATCCCTATTCCTGTCTGCACGTGACGTAGCAAGCACCAGTGCACAGGAAGAATATACGTACGTCGGTACGGAAGAAATGCTTCCTATTTTTTTCTCAGTAACTAGAATTACAATTGCGATGAAATCCACATATATCATGACATTATTTTTGTACAAGGTCTTATCTCTTATCAACAAAATTTTTCCACGACTGTAAACCTCCAGTTTAAGATACCTCGTTGACGATCGATTGTATACGAGTACGTTCGATCTCCAAGGAGTCAAGACAACTCAGTAATAGCGATACCTAGTGGGTACAAGGGGCTTTTTCTCCGGGGTTAAATCGGCTGGGGCTTGAAACCGAAAATTCACCTACACCTATTATCGAGGTTTATATTGCGTGGATATGTGCGTCCTGTCCCTTGTATTTCTTCATGGCCTGGTGCTTAATGAAGCAAAGGGGCAACTTTAGCTTTTACCATTAACGTAAGGATAGAGTGTTAAGGTGGGAACTGGATAAGGATAGAGTGTCAAGGTAAGAACTGGATAAGGATAGAGTGTCAAGGTAAGAACTGTATAAGGATAGAGTGTCAAGGTAAGAACTGCATAAGGATACAGTGTCAAGGTAAGAACTGGATAAGGATAGAGTGTCAAGGTAAGAACTGGATAAGGATAGAGTGTCAAGGTAAGAACTGGATAAGGATAGAGTGTCAAGGTAAGAACTGGATAAGGATACAGTGTCAAGGTAAGAACTGGATAAGGATAGAGTGTCAAGGTAAGAACTGGATTCGTATGACTGAGGTAAGAGACCAGTGGTGGGTTGTTGTGGACGTGGTAATGGGCCCTTTGACACCACAAAGTACGGGCAATTTGTTGAGCATCTGAGGGAATATCAGTTGTATGGAGTTGCTTTAACATTTTCTATAGAATGTCCTGAAGACATATATATTGCAAAAATAAAATCTATATTTTTTCGGGCTCTACGGCAGAATGATTGGTTGGTCACACATAACACAGCCTTCTGATGCTTCAAAGATACTGCTCGACTGACCGACAGAATATGCACTATACACATTTCATACATTCTCACTCCCATGGCGGCAGGGAACACTACTGCTAACCAAGCCAAATAAAAACAGGTTCCTTGTATAAATAATATTCAATGGAGCATTGTGTTGTGAAATAAATAATATTACTCATATGTGTTAACAGATCCGACGGAATTTGATGTGGTGTCCAGATAACGCGCAACAATTGAAGTGTTGGAAACAGGTTCATTGTGCAGTGTGGGATATCGCGACGGGCCCAGCCTTCGCTACTCAAAGCTGAAGCACTATGATTACACATTATTGAACATGAAAAATCCTGTATACTCGTATTTTGTCCACGGAGGTATTTACGATTCCGTATTCTTCTCAGAACAAATGCAGGTTATTTTCCCAAACGGTTCAAAATCTTGTAACATATAACTTTTGACAATGGTTTTACATGAGCAGTATCACCAGCAGTCAGAAGGTCTTTCCCCACTATGACCAGTGTTCAAAAACAAAACACTCCGGGACGGAAGCTAGTTGCTTCCCTGCTTCCGTCCTCAGGTGAAAACTTCACAGGGCAAAACTGATTTGAATATTCGTAAAATGCTGATTTATACCTCCAGACGAATCACGCACACATATATGCAGACTTATCAACTGGCAACACAGCGAACAAGCTTGTAAAGGCGAGCGGGTCTAGACTAGCCCAGAGCTTACGACGAACGTACGCGTACGCAGCATCATATAATGAAAACCCTGTAATACCAAACTCTTTTGGCTAATGTCGATCACGAATGTTACTTTCAATTTGGGAAACAACTGAAACAAATAAAGCGTTGACTTTGTTATTATTAAATGTGGGGGTATGTATAATTATACTTGCCCATTTTGGTTTTAACACTTTATACTTCGCAATGAAGAAGCAGCGTGTTTTGTGAGGTAGTAAATGAACTGCAAGAACCATTTATCTGTATTATTTTCATGCTATGGTGGGTTAAGAACGCGTAATCCTCGGCTAGACACTTCCATAACTTGGTGTACAGGAAATCTTTACGGCACTGAAAAGTCGGTTTTTTGTGGGCCTGTATAAGGCATAGTGCGATTGAGGATAACTGTCCACATTCACTTGTCAACATTAAAATCACACTGTTTTTTCGGGGTTGTGCCATAGCTCAGGCGGTTAATCACTGTCGTGGCCAGAATTAAATCCCAGAGCAGTCTGTATGGGATTTATGGTGGACAAAGGTGACATTGGGACAGGTTTTTCAAGAGTACTTCGGTTACCCCGTCTCAATCATCTAAACAAATCTCCATGTCGACTCATCTATCATCCTGGTACTTAACAATGGGCCCATTAGAGGATGCAGTTCTTGTTTATACTCCATAACCTGTACCAAGTAAAAGCGATGATCTCCCTGTGCTAAAGTAAGCATCAAGCTAAGAAGACGCATTTTTGGCCTCGGCAAAATATAGAGGTAAGTGGTTACCTTCAGGTCCCGCTATACTTAGTCCCTGGGAACAGACGCCGGTACCAATTTGATTGGAAGATGGGTAGACCAAAGGACCGAGGATGTTTGGACGTGATGTCTAAAGTTGTTACCTCTGATGGAACCCCCTTCCTTCAGCCAGGAGCCTATTGACGGTTACCCTGATTCATCTTCCAGGTAGGGGGTCATGTTCAATATAACAGGTTGTGGTGCGACGTTCTTATGAATTGACTGTACAAGAGGAGTTCAAAACAAATTAGGAACGGACGGTATTTTGAAACCGACTCTCGGAAAGGCCCATAAAGGGAGACCTAGGCTTAAAAAGGAGAAAAGTATTAGATTGTTTAATACAAAGGCATGTCCAGGCTATCGACTGAACTCACCTTGCCAAGCAACAAGACACCTATTTTAATGTGTTCCATGTCCGTGCACTATATTATAAAAAGACACTAATCACCAACAAATACACAAAGAGAGTTTTATCGTCAATCTTAACACACTCCTACATGTTTCGACCCTGCTGGGTCATCTTCAGGGAGAACTTTTTTTTATTATCGTTACACTACGTTGCACTTCATAGTTGAGTGAGAATGTGCTTTTGACTGTGTACTGCGTTGTTTTTGGTGGCGTGAATTTTTCTGTGGTCCCGGCTTGCAGTGCAGGCCGGGACCGCAGAGAGTTCACGCCTCCAAAAACAACGCAGTACACAGTCAACAGCACATTCTCACTCAAGCATAAAGTGCAACCTAGTGTAACGATAATAAAAAAAAGTTCTCCCTGAAGATGACCCAGCAGGGTCGAAACACGTAGGAGTGTGTTACGATTGATGATAAAACTCTCTTTGTGTATTTGTTGGTGATTAGTGTTTTTGCAAGACACCTATTTTTAAAATCCGCGAACTTCTTGAAAAAATTATTAAATATGAATTTTTCGAGAAGCGACCTGTGATTGTTTTACTGTCTTTAATATTTTAACACCGCAATATTGAAAACTATGAATGTGAAAGTTCTACTTTTTGTGTTTTTAATGTTTGATCTTTTTACCATATAACTGATGTGATGATCTTGTAGTCCTTTGTGATTAACTCCCTGAGGATGACACCTTCTTTTTCGAAACATATGTAGGGTTATTTAACCTTTTAAAGCCTAGCGGTAACTTTACGTACCACCAGGTTTAACATTAAAAAATTCTACGTGGTGCCCACATTGCGTTTATGTGTTTTGTACGGATCTCAGAACAAACAGCAACTTTTGCCTTATAAAACATTAAGAGACTGGTTCTTATAACCGAAGTGGAGAGTGTTTACAGCGCGGTACGCACTGAGTCCTTATATAAAACAGATACGCTTCGTCTTTAAAGGGTTAATACGCATTATATATGTATGGTATATGGTGTATTTGTTAGTTATTATGAAGATTGCGTTATTTTGTTGGTGTGTTATATTTTCCGGAATGAAAGCTGGGCATATTTGAAATTTATGACTGGTTTAATTACACTGCATATATGTCGTTGCATATCCATCCAGTTATCAACATCAGACTGCAATTTACTTTTCTTAAAGCAATATTGAGCCAGACGGCACACTTCAGGACGGGAGCCTTCATTAGACGCATCAAAGAATATGTCCGCTCTAAGGCGCACTGCCTTGCGATAAGGAAATAAGACCTGTATATGTGGAAGTGTTTTATAATCGGACCTTGACCCTAAACTTTTAAATTTTTATTCGGCTACGATTTGATGTTTGTTGGAATTCAGTGTTACTGCCATGGCGGCACATATTTTGTACAAAACCTGTCTCATCCATAAACAAAGTCTGTAAAATATTATAACACTGATCCTTCATAAAAAGAATACGCACCAGCACAAGTGGAACCGTCACATGCTTCTGCGTTTCTGTGGAGTATAGGACACGACACACAAAACCCGCATTGAAAATACGTGTCTTGTGGGATGTGACGCCGTGTAATCTGGTATATATGCATTGAGGTCTCACAGGAACGTGCGTCTATATCACTTTTCTACATGAGGATGAAGGAAGAAAGTTCCTTTGAAACCTCAGTATATTTCTACCAAACTACACGGAGTCATATTCCCAAAGACTTCCAACACAGTATTCACTAATCATTCTATTACTAAACTCCACTGAAAGTGTCTTTCAATATCCAATAAATAATAATAATATAAATTATAACACAGTGCTTGCGAGTCATCAAGTCAAGCTCGTGATCAGCGTTAATTAACACGTCTTTGACAGTTACATGAAGAGAGAAATAGGTCTGGGTGTCGGCAGTGTGGTAAATGGAGAGATTTGCATTGCGTCTGCTGTCATTGGAGTCACCCACCGCGTTGAAGAGAGGCCGGTAATTTCGTAGCATAACCCTAAAAAGAACAAAGGTTAACCCAATTGGTTGCTCAGCATCAGGTAAGTTGCATTATTTCAAGGTAGGAAACTGCATTGTCCGCCAAATTATGTGTGTGCCCCAAAGGTAATTTGCGTTTTACTCCACCTGGTGTGAGCAGTTTATAAGGCGATTAAGTTCATAGGGACAAAACCTCCCGTTTAACATTACTTTCATGCATCTGATGTAAAGAATGCATAGAATAACAAGAAATTATACACAGATGATTATTAAACTTTTAAAGCCTAGCGGTAACTTTACATACGACCAGGTTTAACATTAAAAAATTCTACGTGGTGCCCACATTGCGTTTATGTGTTTTGTACGGGTCTCAGAACAAACAGCAACTTTTGCCTTATAAAACATTAAGAGATTGGTTTTTATAACCGAAGTGGAGAGTGTTTACAGCGCGGTACGCACTGAGTCCTTATATAAAACAGATGGGCTTCGCCTTTAAAGGGTTAATATGTTCTCCTCTTTTGTTTTTGGAGATTCTCAGTGTGGGACTGTATTGCGTCGCCGTTTGAACTGCAGAAGCTATTCAGTACGGAAAGAGATGCAAAGATGAACAAGAAATATGGGTATGTGAGGACCCTGAAAAGAATATGGGGGGGGGGGTTATTCTTGAAAGAAACTTCCGTTATGATATTCGATAATTCAGTGGACAACTGAACTGAGTAACTTTCGGACAGAAATCTACAGCGTTACGTCTTCGTCAGTCTGCTCACTAACTGGCCGACATTTGTTGTCATTGTACTGGAAGTCACCACACCTCAATGATTTCAAACTGCCTGCGTTCAGTATCCCCCATACTGCAGTGTCTCTCTGCATGGTTCTGTCTTTCCTGCTCACGTTATTTTTCTTTCTTTCTTTCTTTCTTTCTTTCTTTCTTTATGCCTTTCACATATATTTATTTCGCATTTGATTTTCGTTACTTCATTCTTTCTTTGTTTCTTATGTGTTCATTTTATTCTTCCTTTCTTTCATTGTGTAATCCCTGCTCCTTCCTTTCCTTCTTTCTTTCTGTCTTTCCGCTTTCCGCTTTTATGTCTTTACCTTTTCCTTCCCTCCTTACGCCTTTCGGTTTTCCTTCTGCCGTCCCCCCTTCTTTCTTTTATCTCCTTTTATACTGTCACACGATATAAACATTTCTACACTCACACGTCAACGCATGTCAACAGAGAATCACAAACTTTCGTGTATCGAGTGGGATCGCTACAGGACAGTCCAGCGTGGGAGCGACATAACCCCGGCTAGCCTTAAACTACCCGACCGACTACCGGGATCGGCCGCTATCTTTTAATCATTAATAATAAGCATCACTCTTTACAACAAACACAGTTAATGGGTTCTTTGTTATGGTTAATGTGAGAAATACCGACTGTAATTCGGATTTCAAGGAAGATGCGGCTTGCTGTCTTAAAGTTTCCGCTTTTTGTGGGTGCAGTGAGCACTGAAGTTAGCTAACAGACACAGCAGACGCGTAACTAAGCTCCTCATGACTCATTGAACACAGAACTCCACTAGCTGAAGAACACACACGCTGTTCAGGCGGCCTAAGTATTTTAAAAGTGAATGAAGCTTTAACGGAGGCCGTGACTTTGAAGTGTTATACCGCATGCTGCCTGCATGTTGAATACTTAACCTAATCAGTGGCGCCAATTACAGCCTGTATAAAATGTTAATAGTGATTCCTATCATATTGTATACGCATTCAATCAAGTCTTATTCAAGTACTAGTCCCCATTTACGCTTCGATACCGCTGTGCAACATAGCACAATCATTATTCACTTGTTGGGGTCACAGCGACGAAAACAGAGCTCTAATAAACTTGAGGCACGCATAAAACTTCGCGTTGTGAAATATGCGGAACAGGATTTTGAATGAAAAATATATGCCACTGCACTTAAAGGATTCTGGTAACTAACTAAATAAATAAATCCATGGAAAAGTATCCTTGTGAAGCGAATAGGTCTGCACCTAAACGACAAAAGCTCCACACTGTGAAATCTGAAATTCGATTATCGCGTTCATAAAAACCCGTCACTAGGCCCTGTATGTAACCAGCTCAATCCACTCCACATTCTCCTGTACTATTGCTTTAAAATAAATTTTAATATTATCCTTTCAGAAGGAATCTATTATTAATGTACGTATTAAAATCGGCTTATCTAAGAAATTAGAAAAGAAAGATTATGATGGTTAAGACAGGTGGAAAGAATACCAGGAGAAAAAATGTGAACACAGTGGTTAAGAATACCCCAGAAGGGGAAAGGGTCGGCTGGAAAGCGAAGAAAGAGATGGACGGATGACATTAAAAATGATCTGAAGAAAATCGGAGTTAGAGGCTGCAGAATAATAGCTAGGGATAGGGACGTCTGGAAATTGATCCTGAAGGAGGCCAGGGTCCTCTATGGACCATAGAGACAATGAATAAGAGAGACTACAATGAGCTAATGCTTTACACAGACTTCCAGTCATATATACGTACACAGGCAGTGAAAGCCTAACAAAAGAGCAACGTGTAACTCAACCATTGATAATCGTGCTGTGTTTGTGTGCAGATGGTTATAAGTCTTTGAGTCATTCTTTTTTACTTTCTTTCAATTCTAAATAAGCTACAGACTGACAATTCTCTTTTTTTTTTTTGGATTGTCTCCTGTCATGAGCGACCGTGCAGCTTACAGCTTCCAAGAATTTTCCGTTATGCTATACTGTAAGTGTATTACCCTTCCACCCTGAGCATGGAAACAATATGTTGCTTCGAAACGTCTGTAAAATATTACCAGAATACACGGCATCACATCTCACAAGACTGTGACCTTCAAACAGCAAATTTTATTTATTATCAGTATGTTTTGTAGAAAAACTTGCTATTTAATGTTTTTTTTTTGGAAATTTCTTTAAGTGGTGGCCTTGAAATCCATACTAAAAGCCCAGAATTGTGAAACTACTTGGGAAATATTGAGACGTTTCCTTGACTAACTCTTTTTCCTTTCACTGTACCCAAAATGTGGCCTGTTGTTACATTTTCTACAAGTTTTTTAAGCATGCGTCGCCATTAGGTGCTGCTACACTACGTTACGTCATCATTAAAAATGTATTATTTTCACACTCTTCAGGTATGTATCAATACGCCCGCAGTAAGTTCAGTATACTGGGTTCGCACTTCAATCAGAGTTACTTTCCGCCAAAGAGCTACACTTCTTCCTGAATTCCCACGAGGGCAGAGCGAAACGGCTGGCCGGGGCCGGCCATGTAACTGCCAAAATAAGAACGGAAAGGTAGATCACAAGAGTGGGCTGTATTCATGAAAAATTAACAAAAGTAACACAAAGTTATATAATTATACCGCTTATACTGGTTCTCTTATGTTTCTTCCGTGTAGAACAGCGTTATGTGTGCGCATCTGTCTGCGTTTATTAGGTTGATAATTTTTTTTAAATTTAAAATATGATTATTACAATAGCCACACGGAATATGTTCAAAACACAGGACGTTCCGTCCATAAGGTTGCCTAATAAAGGCATGGCATAGTACCCGCAGTAAGCACAGAATATGTATATATAAAACCTAGTTACGAGTACATTACAAGGAATAAAGGAACCAATAAGATTGTAAGCAACACATAAATAATATAAAAGGGAGTAACGTTTTCCTTGCGTGCACCGTACAGGAAATTGAGGAAAACGAACTGTACTTCTACTCATTCTTAATTTCCACACTAGATATAAGTCAGTGATCAGCTTCACGCCCCGACCGCTTTATCCCCAGGGAAAGCGCCTCCGATACACATTAAGCAGCAGGTTCCTGCCCCCACAGCTGGTCTAGATAGATACTTTTGGAGAACAGAAACACCTGTTGCTCCTACGTGCCATTCAGCCCACAGCCCAGTCACTATATAAGCAACAAAAATTAGCGTAGTCATAATCTAAAGGACAAAAAGACTTGCAATAACCCAGAAGCAGATGGAAATAACACCTAAAATCTTCTGTCTACAGTAATGGGCTTTGCCACCGAATTCTTCATTTAGAGAGAATAACCTTATCATCATCATCATCATCATCATCATCATCATCCCCTTTACACAGGGTATTCACACTTATACACCTGAAACAAACCATGTTTCTAGGGTATACAGTGTCGCAGCTACTCTGCGCGTACTGTTAATGGTGCATATAACGCTGTCTTCAATGTTAGACTCTTTTGTGCTTCTACATTAGCACTTCTTATATTTGGAAAATTTCGGTTGGTTAATGAACCTTAAAATAACAAGGACGGTGTTGTATTTGGCTGGATCTGTTTGGGTTAAGCAGGGGTGTACTCAGGTAAAATTGTTCAAAAGAAAAAAAGTCCTCTTGATAATGGAAATAAAATAACAAGAGGCTTGTTAGTGTTATGAAAACCAACAATAAAGAGGATCAATTTTGAAAGCCGAAGGAGAAAGCGGTAACTCAATGTTTCGGGACAAATTTATCGCCTCCTCATATCTCGAGATGACACCACTGTTGGACATATGTTGCGTTCATTTGACGACAATTTTGTTGCTGCGTATATTGAGGTCTCGTTCGCCGAGGACGAAGAAGCTAGATTACATAGATTCGAACCCGGATATAACGACATATGTTTATGCGATAACTCGTATATAGCGTCAGATATTCTGTGGTACCAACTAATTTCCCGCTGTTAGCCGTAACATTATACTGCTCGGTTATAACAACACTCGTTTACAACGACATGAAATATTCAGTCCCTTTCAAGATGTTATAACCAAGTTCGACTGTAATTGGCCTTGCGTCACAATTAAGAATTCGTGGAGTTTTACCCCCATTCCCCTTATACGGCTTCCCTTTGTGGTGCTTAACAGTAGGACAGTGCCGCTTTGATTTATAAAGAAAGTTAGGTTACAATTTATGGAGGTCCGTACAACCCTTTGAGTATCAGGTGTGCAGTGTGATCTGATGGTTGCTATGTCACACAGAAGTGGTCGACCAGCCAACCGAGGACCAAGAACCACTTCCGGTGCTGATACTCATCTTTCTGTGCTGTACTCTAGACTCTACACCTCGTGTATTATAACCTGTTACATAGCAGTTTCTCACTCCACCATCTGATCATTTACTCAAACATCCACCAATAAAAAAATTTTAATTGCCGCTTGGTATGTGGCATAACGATAGGTTTTATGTACTCTTTGGAGTACTTCCTGCTTGGCTACTGGCTGATACACCCTAAACCTTATACGTGTTTTTATTAACTTTCAGGTAATCTGAATAAAACAATGGAGCGCCTTTAGTTTTGTAACCACTACTTTACGTGTAATAACGTTTCCTTAAGCATCTATTATTTATAATTCAGCCCACTATAAGACCGGTACATTAGTTTATATGCATTTAAGATGTGTTTTTAAGTCGTTTGAGCCTTTGTTGAAGTACCTGTACCCTCCGAAATTCTGTGACGTGACAAATTATGCTTGAATATAAGCTTATCTAGGTCAAAATGTGAGACCTGAAGATTCCATGACGGTGACTACTAAGGTAGGGCTTCTGGGTGTGACGCCGTGCAGTCTGGTACGAGATGTTATTGCCTGCGAGAAGGTGTTGACTCTGTTTTCAGGATGTGACATATTTTCTAGCCTGAAGTTACAGGCATCAAGTTCCTACAAGACGTTTGTACCTACATACACCGCGTCACAAGCAGAGGACAACAATCTGAAGTCATGACAATTCACTGCTTGACGATGGCATCCATTTCTCCGCAAGTTCCCACTAAGCGAGCTTTAATTAAGCACAGCCACAACCGTATTCTTCGGCCAAAGTACCTACCCAACGACAGGAGTTTTGATTTCCCCAGGACCTAACCCCATCATATCGGCTCTGTAGCTCCCCCATCCTCCCACACAACAACTGACTCCCTTCCACTAGAAAGAACGCTGATAGACACATACGCCTTGGATGTTTTGACGGTTACAGGTAGGTCTACAAGGGCAAATTCTACATATTCTTCTCGAGGCACCCTTCGCGTTTCGCAGAGTTCTGTTGCTACAGAATAGAGACTGGCAGGTAGTTCAACATCTGTAGAATAAAAGCTGCCCCTGTACTTAATTTAGCAAAACGACGCCAAATCTTATGAGCAGTGGAGGCAGATTTCCACGAGTTCTCGGACTTGCAAGCTTCACGTCTTTGCTCCTTGGACCTCGGTTGAAGCTATCCGGGTAGCTACTGGGTAGGACGCTGTGTGGGTCCTATGACTGAACACTAGCGAGTACAGAAAAGTCTCTGTCCCTGCTGGGATCCGACCTCCGATTTCTTCGTTGACCATCCTGTATGTGACTGTGCTAAATTACTGTAACGAGCTGGTGAAGTTAACTGTGGTTAATGCAACACATACGAGATATTCTGTATTTAAAAAACAATCTTTTCTGCAACCCAAGTTTCAGATAAAAGAAACCACTGGTAAAGTAAGGTAAAGTCATCCCACTGCAGGCCTGGACAGGCCCTTTGGACTGCAGCAGGTTGAGACTCCCAGATTTAAAAACAATCGGCACATGAAGGTGGTAAGGTTGTCAGATCTACACACCGGCCGCGTTTACTGCCCCAGACGATACCTCTCGTACTCATTTCTGTTAGAGGCTGAGTCGACATCAAGGCCACAGTGTGGCCGGAAGGATTAAGTCAACGAAAAATTTCGGTAACAACATCGTGAATCGAACCCGCGACCTTCCGGCTTGCAGCGCAGTGCCTCAACCAACGGCGCCACCGCGTAATAACACTACTATTTCCCCTTTTTAGGAAAGGAAATAGGATAAAAAGATAAATTGTAGGCCTAAATAAAACTGTAATTCACCTATTCGGACAGTGTTTGTAAATCTAGATTCAAAATTGAAATACACATTTTAGGTGCTCTTGCAAAATTACAAAAAGGGACTATTAGTTCGTCATGTCTGTGTGTCTCCCATCCGTCTGTTTGCATGGAAAAAACTCGGCTCCTAATGGATGGATTTTTATAAAATTTGATATTTGAGTATTTTTCGAAACTCGGTGGAGAAAATTCAACATCAACTAAAATCCGATAAGGATAAATTTACATGAAGACCTCTGTACATTTATGACAATATCTCACTGGATTCTTCTTAGAATGAGAAAGGTTTAAGGTAAAATTTTTAGAGAAAATCAAAGCACACATTTTATGTTCAACAACTTTTTCCCGAAAATCGTGCCGTTTATGGGATAACGTGGAAAATGTGGTACAGCCGGATAAGCCATAGAGGACAATATAACACGGCGCATGCTCTTCGCATGCTGGATAACTACGGCTACAAACCCACGGTCAGAATGTGGTAATACTTATTACTTTACCACGGCAACAATGGTTAAGTGAACGCGTCTCAATACTGCGTTATATGTACACTGTCTAGTCAAATATCGGCTCGGATACCAGAAACCATTACTCAAGTTTCCTATGGTTTTCCTCAGTCTGTTCATGCAAATTCCGGGACAGTAACTTACATAAGGCAGCCACCGTTTCCTTTCATACCTGTTCCAATTCAGTCTTCACCAGACATCCGTTCATTCTGACACAAGGCAAGCTTTATGAAGCGCTGCTAAATAAACCACACTTAAATGAAATTAGCATAAGTGACCCTGTTTGACACTCACACAAAACAGCTGATAAAATTAATTCCTGATACGTATAGGTATAATATAAACGCAATGTCGGCCCCCGGCCGCGCTGTGAAAGCATATCGGGGGGACTGAATGTATAGCTCATTTGTGGTGGACAGAGTGGCACTGTGACAGGTTTTTCCCCGAGTACGTGGGTTTTCCCCTGTCAATTTTATTCCACCGGTGCTCCATTACTTGGAAAAGCAAAAAAAAAAAACTAATAACCTTCATCACAGGGCTGTACAGTAAGCCTCAAGGATGTGGCGCATCAGTAGAGCCTGCTGCGGGGCCCTTCACCATAAAAAACGTATACACCTAGCTCCACTCATTCTTTACCCCCGTACTAGATGGAGATGAGTGATCAACTTCACGCCCAGACCGTTTCACGGCCCCCCCCCCCCCCGAGAAAGAACCTCGATGCCCATTGGATAGAAGGCTGAGTAGACACAAGAGCCATCTGCAGGGTTTCAAACCCCGGTCCCTGCAGCCCTTAGGGAGTTCCTATATCGACTACGCTATCCAGGCTAACCGTATATATATACATATATATATATAGCATGTAAAATTTGCATAACTTTACCTTTCATTCTAGTTACCCCACACTCGAATTTTCAAATATTTTCGATTTATATTTTCTTCACAGCCGCATTGTGATTCCAGCGACGACTCCCTTCCGTGATACGCATAGCCAGTTCTACTATGGCTGTGTTTATTTGCAAGTTACTTGTTTACGTAGCAGTAAGTGCTTGTAAAATTGTCACGTGCAAGTTCCTCATAATGCACTTCACTGAAATAATACCCAGGGACGAAGCTGGGAAATTCTTTTCAAACAAAAGAAGCCTCCACAGTCATGTATCATTACTTACACGTGTAAAAATGTCTCCCCAAGTGCCTATTATTTCTAATTCTTCCCATTACCAGAGCGGTAAATTTGTTTTATACGCTAATAAGAGACCGTTCTGGTGGCGCCTAATGCATTAACCTCCACAAACGGCAGTGACAAGTGACAAAGGAATTCAAATTTAATTTTATTTACAGTAATAGGTAAAGTTGTCCGTGTGCACGCCAAGAAGGCGTATATAGGAGTAGAGTTACAAGTCTATGCGTTCTTATTTTCCTCGACACATGGAAGTAATTGGTCAGGTCCACGCTCCTGTCGCCTTTTCTCCGAAGTAGACGCGGTATCCATTATATAGGAGGTTTGTTAGACAGTGTCAAAGAGAGGGGGCGGAAGCCTATATAAACTGCCTGGGCTTGGCGGTCAGGAAGGGGTCCCGGGGCCTGACTATTTTGCATGTTTTTGTTTCTCTCGGTGGTACGATTTTTTTTTTGTTGACCGTACAACTTAACCCTTACAGACAAAGGCCAAGTCACTCTGCAGCTCAGCCTTCCTGTTTTAGTGCAAAGATTTTTAGCCAATCCACCCTTGCTGAGGCGGAGGCCGAAAAAATTTTTTTTCGCTGAGTCCCGTACCCGCTTTCGGGGGCCCTGTTAGTGGACCCGACAGCACGTCTGGATGCTTCGTAGAAGACAAAAATCTTTGCCGCAACCGTAAATAGAATCATAGTTCCTCGGCTGTCCAATCCGTAGTCCGGACACTATAAGGAATACGCTATCCCGGCTCCATGTGTATGCTACACAAATAGTAATTCCTGTGGTTACTAACCCATCTTTGTAACAAAAACACCGAGTTCGAACAGCTGCTAGTACAAATTATAATGATATTACCCGCCTGCGGCATCAATTCTTTCGAGGACCTTGTTCCTGGAGTACAGTCCACCTTGATAAGCTTACAGTCGCTCAGCTGTCTTTGTATATAAACCGAATGTTTATTCGTTGTCACAAAAGCCCATCGATGGAGCTTGTTACAAACCCAGTTCACACCCTCACATACCAACCGTTGCATACGTCTCCGTCCATCTTATCTCTTTTTTGATTTGATTATCCTATAATGGAGATAGGGATCTCGAACGAATACCATGTGTGAACATTTTCTTTTATATTTTTGTAATCAGTCTAATGATGGCTATCGTCATTAGCCAAAATATGTAGCTGGTTTTATCTGTAAAATAAAGTTGTGTTTAGACTGAATGTGCAGTATTTACATTTCTTGTTACATTGTAAACAAAACGGGGATGAATCGCCTTGAGAAATCCGCCAGGTAATTTGAACCGCGTTTAGCAACAACAGTCGACTGTAGTGAATTTGCAGTGGAATTCATAAACTTAACTATGGACTTAAAAATTAACCTTTTAAAGCCTAGCGGTAACTTTACGTACCACCAGGTTTAACATTAAAAAATTCTACGTGCTGCCCACATTGTGTTTATGTGTTTTGTACGGATCTCAGAACAAACAGCAACTTTTGTCTTATAAAACATTAAGAGATTGGTTTTTATAACCGAAGTGGAGAGTGTTTACAGCGCGGTACGCACTGAGTCCTTATACAAAACAGATACGCTTCATCTTTAAAGGGTTAAGTGATACAAAACTCCACTAGGAAACACCATTCTTCTTCAGTTCCTTATCCTGCAGGCTACAATTAGTTAAGTTTCAGCCTGTCCTTCAGGAATGTTACAAGCCTCACTGCCATTTTTAGCAAGATTACCTTATGCCCCAATCTCTGCTCTACAAGCCGGAAGGTTGCGGGTTCGATTCCCGATGGTGTCACTGCAATTTTTCATTGACATAATCCTTCCGGTCGCACTATGGCCCTGCCGTCGACTCAGCCTCTAACAGAAATGAGTACCAGGAATATTTCCTGGGGGATAAAGGCGGCCAGTGCCTAGGACTGACAACCTTATCACCTTCCTCTGCCGATTGTCCTGAAATCTGGGAGCCTCGACCTCCTGGAACCCTCAAGGCTTGTCCAGGCCTGTAATGGGACTGCTTTTGCGCCCATAATTTATTTCATTAATAAAATGTATAGAATCAGTTACAGAGTAACTATGACTTACAAGTTATTCCAGAATAGCAAAAACGTTACTCTCTAAACATGCTTAAAAATTGCCACTTGTATCAGACAGACGGAGAGTACTTAGCCTGTAGCTGTTCAGTTCGCATACTCTGTTCAAGTAAGGTGTAACCAACGCAGTGTGTGCAGTGAATGAACTCTATGGATCGGGGCCGGTGGATTCTTTTGGCGGGAAGAACGGCGTGTCAGGCCGATACGACAAGGCGGCAAGTACCGGTAGTGTCAAGTGCTAGGCGACCTGCATCACCGCTGTCATAACGAAGAACATTCGCCTTGGGACACCAAAAGCACTGACTTTGCGACCACCAGTAGGATCTACCAGGTGTCGTTCACATATTTTGGGCAGTTGGCTAAAAGAGTTGATATCGTGATGTTTATATGCGTCCTAATGCACTTTTTTTTTCAATTACAAACTTTCATCGCGTATCTAAGATCTGCTAATGGAGATTTCATTATCCAGGTTTTAATAATGCGGGTTTCGCATTTGCTTTTTTGTATCAGCGATCTAGCAGTTTCAGGCGGGAGGAGTCAGGTAAAAACGCGAGTATGGTAATGTCGTAAGGCTTTTCTTTTTGCAAAGCAAGGACATCAGGCTAAAACTACATACACTTTCCATGGATATCCAGTAGACACACACTTTTCGATATATATATATATATATATATATATATATATATATATGCCTGTGTATAACTAACTAACTAACTAACTAATTAACTAACTAACTCCAAGGAGCAGAGGCCTTCTTGAGAAGCTAAGAGTTTCTCAGCTAGTCAAGAAATTCCCCGCATTTTATAGAACCCGGAGGTTCATTACCGCATTCACAAGAGCCCGCCACCTGTCCGTATCCTGAGCCAGCTCATGTCTGTGTGTATGTATATACATATATGACGTTCTAATTTTAACGGAAATTCGGAAGTATGTTAAATATCACTGAAACCCTTACAGCAATTTCTTATTCTGATGCACTAAACCGTCCACTTCCCTCACTTTCCTAGACAACTATTCTTGCTTTATTTCTGCATAGTACAATTATTTATGTAGAAGAGCCAACACTTAAATCTTCCGTACATAAAGCCAAAGCTGCATTCAAAACATATGCATTGTAAACACAATATTTGCCTTAGCATAAGAGAAACAATTCTGCAATCTGTAAGGAATGGGTCAAAGAGTTTTGAGTAATGTTTATGGTACAGGAATTACACGTTTTGTGTTCAATTGTAAACAAGTCGTAGGTGTCTAAATAAATCCGATTTGTTCTCAAAAGGATCCCATTAACCCTCTGACGTCATCATCCACTTAACACGGAACACCTCACAGTTTAACGAGCAGATACTTACGCACTTGTGATAGAGTATATTGTATGCGTCTGTGTGTACACACACACACACACACACACACACCAGTTCCAGTGGCCGCGCGGTCTAAAGCGTGGGTCTGCGGCCGCTCGCTTGCTAGGACTGCGTGTTCAAACCCTGCCGGGGGCATGGATGTCTGTCTCTTGTAAATGTTTGTGTGTTGTCAGGTATGCGACGGACTGGTCTCTCGTCCAGAGGAGTCCTACCAAGAGTGGCGTGTCTGAGTGTGATCGAGGAACCTCATGCAGGAGGCCCTGGCCCACTAAGACTGTCCAGCCATGAAAAGAAAATATATATATACATATATATGTAGATATGTACATATATATGTAACGCCTAACTAACTCTATGGAACACAACACGTATCAGAATTTGATAACAGCTCGACTGGTCAATAAATCCTCTGCTTTTGCTTAAGGAATATTTGTTCCCATGTTCACAGACGCCTACTTCTTTATTGTATCCAGTGACAGTTGGCAACACGTGCTATGTTTAGTAAGTCTTTTTTTTTTCGGAAATAGGTAGCAAGGCGCCCCCCCCCCCCACCACCACCACCACCACCACCACCACCAAAAATTGCCGGAATATTGCCTTGTGTCGGCTGTATACTAATGCTTATTCAGTGTACGTACGAGTATAACAACATAAGCATATTGTACTGATATTCTCACTTTCAGCATACATAAAAATAAATGAAACAGCGGTCATAACAAAGTTGTTTCAAATATCGATTCATCAGCATGAATATTCCTTCAGTTTCATGCAAATGAATTAACGGCCATATGATCGTTTTAGCGGTGACCATAAATTTTAATCGTCAGTAAAAACTGCTATTCCTTACACATCCTGTTTCCTTTTCCACTGTAGTTGCTGGGCGTTCCTCTTTGTCGAACATTCCTTATATGTAAATACAAAGCCCACAAAATTAAGCATTGTCACACAGACGAAGACAGAGGTACTGTTGAGGGTGTGTGTTCGGTTCTGTGACATATCCAATCGAGGTGTTGAAGGGAGGTTCAGCTAGAGATGAATAATGGACTGGCGGTGCTGGGTCACAAGCATGTGTCGACTTCATCGGGGTCAAACTTATTTCCACACCAACTACGTTTCAGGCAATGTGCTTACTTCTTCCCTTTAAATCTTCAGCATTCTCCAAGCATGCAGTCATAATCTTAATAGTGTTTATGACAGATAGTACAGTTCGGCACATCTGACACAAATAGCAAAGAAACTGCAACAACGCTGGCTGGGTGCTCTCCGTGCGGAATATACCGTTAGTCACTGGGGGTCTTAGCGTCGATGGTAGGGTCCATCATGAAGGATGAATTGAAGTACATCTGGCACGAAGCGGTAGTGGTTTAGTGTTATCATGGAATTCTGCTAGACAGAGTGACGAAATACATGGATACCTGCCTGGATAGCAGCTGTTCGGGCCGAGATTCAAACTGGGCACTAAACAGAACACCCTTCTCTACACGGGTACCGCTACGCCAGTGTTCTCGCTGTGTTATGTATTATGTATTTTATGTGTAGGAAGCAAAACTCTGCACAGTGGACAGCTGCGTAATCTTCAGGCGTGTTTTCGTGTTTTTACACCTAAAAGAACTTGCGTAGAAACTGACTTCTAAAACACGTTGTTGAAGGAAAGATAGAAGGAAGAAGTGACAGGAAGACGGGGAAGAAGACCTAAGCACCTACTGAATCACATTAATGACACTAAAGGATGCTGGCAATTGTAAGAGGAAGCACTAGATCGCACTCTGTGGAGAAATCGCTTTGGAAGAGGCTATGGACTTGTCGTAAGACAGGCTACGCATGAATGAATATGAGCCTCAAGTCTGTCCGTCTGTCTGTGATGTAGCAACAGAACTTTGAATAGCGAAAATCCATGTACGTAGTACGTTTTTAAGAGTCCATTAATTGATGTCTCCTGTCTACACTCACCATATTTTATAGGGCCGACATATCTTTTGGCGTAACTAACTAACTAACTAACCAACCAACCAACCAAACAACCAACTAACCAACCAACTAGCTAACTAACTAACTAACTAACTAAGTCCATTGAGCAGAGTTCTCCTTGAAAAGGTAACAAGGCCCCAGCTAGTCAAGCAATCCCACACACTCTGCGGAACCCGAAGGTTCACTACCGCATTCACAAGTGCCAGCCACCTATCCCTATCCTAAGCCAGATCAATCCAGTCCATCCCAATTCTTGAAGATCCATTTATCTTTTGACGCAAACTTTTATTAAATTTGACTCTACATTCTGACATTTCCTCGTACACGTCACTTGGCGTGCTAATATCAACTGAGTGAAAACCTGAAAATAAGATAAATATGGCTTCTTATTCTGATCACGACAGGTTCCCAAAAACTTGAAGTAAGACATGTCTCTAGCCTCACAGTAGTAGCCTCGGGCTCGTCTTCTTGGTTACTACTTTAAGTTTATGGCTTTAATTACGTTCAAGTTTGTTTTAGGAGGAATTAATGACGTGTATTATTATCCCCCTCCATTTTCATGTTTCGAGAACCAGTCTATCTTCTGCTTGCCATCGGATAGGGATAAGGCAATATTCGTGGTGGGTCTAGCAACAGCGGACACTGCCAACTGGCCTGCTGGCCTTTCGGCCACACACATGTCACGCGATCTTCCCATCACCGATTACCAGCAGCAATATTCACTCAATTTCTTACGTTTCAACAGTAGGATAAATCATTTTCCAAAGTGAGGTTTCTAACATTTAAATCAAGCATAAAAATTTATCATATTTCCCGAAGCCGGAGAGTGATGTTTTGTCTTTTCCTGGTCGTGGATGTGTATAAAGCCAATTTGTAAAGGAAACTATAAAGGCCAGAATTTTTTTTTTTCATTTGAGATTTGTTTGTCTTAGGCACATGTAATAACCGCTAAATAAACACATAATTACGCAACTTATATGTCTATTATACAAATCATAAGCCACTAACGCTGCACATACGTTCCATCCTTAGGGAAGGCTGCCGGGATATGACGTTGTCTAGCCTGGTAAAAATTTAGCTACGCTACTGGACGAACGTACTGCCTCTATTTTCAGGGAAAAATTTTTCGAAAATGAAGGCAGTACGTTCCTTCATCTCGATAAGACTATACGGCAAAACGTCCCACGCGACAGTTATATTCACCGTCACCGGTCGTGAAAATCTCACCTCCCAAACTCAATGAGATATGAAAAACTGAAAAGAATGTACGGGGCAGAAGCGTAGGCTACCCACAAGAGAAGTGTGAAATATAGGCACATCTTTGTTATAAGCCAGTGTTTCAATATTTTAATCTGGCCATAGAAACACTTTTGCATTCGGAAATATTTGCAGAAATCCTAATACAATTCTTGTATGTTGTGCTGAAAAACTAGACCATAAATAATAGAAAATAATTAATATGGAACAAGCCTATGAGGTCATCTTATTATTTAATTGCACAATTTATAAATAAAAATCACATATTATGTTTATGAAAGTCAAACCTTAAAATGACTATGCTTTTTCATAACCAAAAGAACCCCATTTTCAAGATACTGTTACGTTTTTCATGGTATTGCAACAAATCAGTTACACTTAAATGAGTGAATCATTGTCAAAGAAAAGTGAAAATTAAAGTGAAAATTATTTTAAGTAAAAATTATAGTAACATTTTAATTATCACTTTTTGTGTCGTAAAGAAATCTTCTTGCCTAACTCTTGATGTGAATTTAAGGAGCCACGTGTTCCACAAAACGTCGTGTAGGTAAAACAGCCATGAGCAACACGTTTCATTTTCTGTTACAGTACACCATACATTCCACCATACGGCAATTTCTCCTTCCTATTAAGTTGATGCAAACCAAAGATTCTCCTATTATTGAGCGAGAAGTTAAGAGAGAAAAAACTGGATTGTCTACGTAATTTATTTCGGCAAGTAATTATTTTGTTCCCTCGACATGTGCTACAAGTAACATTTGTCACGTATCAGCCTTTCGGTAGAACTGCCCTCACAGTTGTAGCAGCCTAGCTCCTCAAAAAACCATTAATGCAGGGGGACGTAATTAATTTTTCAACATTTGCAGCAGATGTACTGACGATAATAAAGAGACGGAACGAATGGCGGCCTTTGAAAATCAGCACGTCAGACACGGAGCGCATTACCAAGTTGACAGACGTCTGTAGTGTTTGCTGTCCTAGAAACTGCATACCTTAATTAATATGCAGTAATATATCATTAATCGCCCAGTGGCCGCGCGGTCTAAGGCGTAAGTCTGCGGCCGAGCGCTTCCTGGGTTCGAATCCCACCGGGGGCATGGATGTTTGTCTCTTGTACAGTGTTTGTGTTGTCAAGTAGAGGTCTCCGCGACGGGCAGATCCCTCGTCCTGCCGACTGTGGTGTGTGTCTGAGTGTGATCAAGTGAAAGTAAACAACCTCGACACATACTGTGAGTAGGCAGAAGAGGGAAGGACTACGACGAATATATCATTAATCGGATACATTGCGTTTTATAAATATCGAAATTTGGACTCATAAACAATTCCATAAAACAGTTTATCGATGTTGGTTTTTACTTAACTCCTATACAGAAACACATACATTATATCGGTAAAAAGCCTATAAGTTGCAGGATTTACTGTTCTTATATTGAAGCGCCCCGCAGCAGACGCTACGGAAGCACTGCAGCCTTGAGGCTTATTGTGCAACCCTGTTTTGAAGGCGATTAGTTTTTTTTTTTTGCTTTTTCCAAGTAATGGAGTACCAGTGGAATGAAAATGACACGGGAAAACCGAAGTACTCGAGGAAAAACCTGCCCCAGTGCCACTTTGTCCACCACAAATCCCACATGGACTAAGTCGGCATCGAACCAAGGCCTCTACGGTCAGAGGCCGGCGACTAACCGCCCGAGCCATGGCACGGCCTTACTTATTTGTTTTAATATGTTCTGAACGTAGGCAGTCAAAGCGCTTCTCTTTGACAACCAAGGTTCTGATTCTTTATTTGGTAACTTAAATATTCGTAATTATGAAAAGTTCTCTAGTCTCTAGAAGTGGCGGGAGAATGTTCAGTGTCAACACAGGCAGTAAACAACGAAATCAAATGCCCTCAAAATACCTTTATCTTTCAGCAGGGGAATTTCTGCAATTTTGTTGACCAATGTCGACAGTCTGTTGTTGAATTCATACGAATTATAGCTTTTAATTTTCTAGAACTAGCGGTACACTTTTGTCACTGACGTTCTCAAACAATACATAACACAGTTTGTAAAAAAGCATTCGATATACATTTGTTTTAGACACAAATTTCTGTATTTTTATTTAGCCGTATGTTGCTGTGCTAGTTATAATGCTCTGAGGATTAAACTGCTTCTGAATTAGAAGTTTGTTTATTTGTTTGTTTGTTTGTTTGTTGGTTAGTTAGTTGGTTGGTTCTTTCTAGTTACTTTCACACAGGCAGTACTATTAGGCGTGTTCGCCTACTCACGAAAAGCGCCTATTAGCGTCTTCATGTCTGACCGTTTGTCTGTTTGTTCTTCTTTCCTTTCGGCCGCACGCATCATGGCAGGTTCCGCTGGGCAGATTTCCCTAAGTTTTATACTGGAGACTCTCATGAAAATGTTTTGAAAAATTCTAAATTTGGTTAGAATCGGGCAAAATTATCTGGCACTTTGAAGACCTAAGTACGTTTTATTGCTGCCGGCGACATTAAATCGCCATAAAGGCGCTCTCTTCGAATGAAATGATATTGGGCTCTTAGGATAGCTGAGGAGGTATAAACATTATGCGAACGCGCCAAAATGTTACTGTATACGTACATTGCCTATCTTGGTTATCGTGCTTCTATCACTGCAGCTTTCACAGAAAATTTATTGCGTAGAAAAACTTTATCCCTATACTTTAGCACGGGTGGGGAGGGAGGCGACTTTCCGTTCTTTCCTTGGATTGTGCAGTGTTGTAGCTCATATTCGAATTGTTCGCAATACTTTAAAGCTTCGGACAATCTGTATATTTTTATGAACACACTCTATAATAAAAGGTTTTGACGATGGTGTATAATGTTGTGTGGTGATGTTTTTATGGACATTATCCACCGTCCGAAGAGTAAAATATTATAAATTATAAATTAATTAAAAATTAAAATCACGACGTTTCGGAAGCTAGCTCTGCTTCCTTCTTCAGGTGAATGGAGGGGGAGAAGAGAAGAATACCCCTAGACAGAGCTAGCCTCCATCACTGGTCCAGTCATGGAGGCTAGCTCTGTATAAGGCGCCAAACTGAGCAGAAATTCTTCTCTTCTCCCCCCTCCATTCACCTGAAGACGGAAGCAGAGCCAATTTCCGAAACGTCGTGATTTTAATTTTTAATTAATTTTTAATATTTTACTCTTCGGACGATGGATAAAGTCCATAAAAACCATCACCACACAACACTCTACACTGTTGAACTGGCTACACAATGTGGGGACGATCCATACACAAACACTTACCAGTACACCAATACGTCTCTTCCCGAGGTTCCGCCATTGGAAAGCCACTAACTTTTTGCAACGGAACAAAACACATTCTTACAAACTCCTATAACATCTTGCAAAAACACGCAATTACGATACACGTGCATATTTCTTTACAAGTGCAACTACACCGTATTACCGTACACGTGGTGTTGATATAATTTGCTGGTGCAAAGGGTAGATTCAAATATGAGGTAATAACACGTTTCACTTGCAATAGCATCATCCGATCACGAATTGCGCCATGTTACATGCATGTGTAGATCGCATTTTCGAGTTCAAAGATGCAAGGCCTAGTGGCAGCATGGCAGAATGTGGAATTTGCTTGTGAAGGCTGTCGCACCGGTGTCACCAGTTCGTGGAGGCGAAAGGAGCAGGTGTAATGTCACGAAAGGTGTGGTTTTTGTGCAATGTTCTCTATAACGGCAAGACAGATGTTGAAGACAAGCAGAGACCTGGACGCCAAAGGAAGTGCACTACGACAATGTGTGTCGTGCAGACGCCCTTACCAGAGAAACTGGACACACTAAGCTGACTGACACCGCCCAAGAGCTAGATACTACACACAGATCTTTCCAAGTCCAACTGAATTACAGAAAATTGTTTGTACACGCTGGGTGCCAAAGAACTTCACGGAATATAATAAAGAACATGCCTGGCAAGCGATTTGCAACAGACACAAACATGAAAGAAGCTGTCACCTCCAGGCTACAGACACTTGGCACCGATATCTTCTACGCCAGGATACATGCGTTGGTGCCATGTTGAAATGAATGTTTAAATGTCAATGGTGAGTGCGTTTACGTCTGATGGTGGAATATCTGCTAACAATACGCCATGTATACAGCCAAGTCCAAGTAAAGCCTTCGGCACCAATCACATTCGTTGCCTTATTTTTGGAAATGCCTTTGTATTAATGTTGGAGATGCCACGTTATTATTTTATCACAAACTTTAAATTATGCACTTCTGAACGTTTTAACATACGCGACGATTTTATGTTTCGACTACAGAAATTTGTAGAGGGGGAAGATCCTTCTGGAAGCCGAAACAGGTGGATGTGCGTTGTTTTGTCAGTATAATTTGCATGCTCTCAGGTTGTGTTTTCGTGGTTTTAATGTTACTTATTAATGCAAATTCCAGCAAAGTTATATTGTTCAAGTAAGTCTCACTGTGGGCCGTGCCATGGCTCAGGCGGTTAGCCGCCGGCCTCCCATCGCGGAGACCCGGGTTCGATGCCGGGTCAGTCCATATGGGATTTGTGGTGGACAAAGTGACACTGGGACAGGTTTTTCTCCGAGTCAATTTCATTCCACCGGTGCTCCATTACTAGGAAACGGACAAAAAATAATCATCATCGTCGTCATCTTCATCACAGGGTTGCACAAGAAGCCTCAAGGCTGCAGTGCTTCCGTAGTGTCTGCTGCGGGGCCCTTCACCACTAAAAAAAGTCTCACTGTACTTTAGCAATCAAGTTCTTTATATTTAATAGTGTTCCCATATAAAATAAACTGCTGTGTTTTCTAGAAACTCAAACCAATGATATGTAATTTAGAGCACACCTATTTTATTTTATTTTTTCGTCTGGGTACAAGGAAATCAAACGCAGCATTATTTGAAGTTGTGTAAAAGAATTCTTTTCGGTCCACAATGCATTTCCACTAAGTTCCATGGCATGTAATCAGCCAGCCTTTGGCTATTTCCTTAAAAGTAATCTACGAGATGTCATTGGAATCCCATTTCCTCCTCAAACCCGGGGCCTCACTGCAACGCCTGTTTTCCTTCATCACGAAAGGAAAAAGAAGGCTTCAATCCCATTAGATCTTACTCGCTTTGTGGATCCTTCGTTTCGAATGAGAGCCTCAGAGGGATATGAAGCCTACCCATAAAAGAAGCAGGGAACGTCTCCAGCTTTGAAACTGACGTCGAATTTTTTTTACGTATAAGAGAGGGGGTGAGGTTTAAAAGTTTGAGTGTATTCCTAGTTTACAGACTGCAGTAAGGGTTGGGGCGGTATTCGTGCATTAACCCTTCCCCCAGAAAAATTTAAGGAAAAACAAAACAAAACACTTTAGAATGTACCGTGACTCGATCCGTCAATATGATTGCCAGGCGTGTTATCGTGACGTCACTAGCCATTGCGTGACGCCGACAGTCTTGTTAACAGAGTTTAAGTACCTGCTGCTTACGGGCTGGTTAAGGAACTCGACTGTTTGCAGCAACAGGGGGCTCCATGCATTTTAACGACTCGTTAAAACAGACGCCTAGAAAATTTTACTGTACATATTGACAGATTCATTTTGAACGTTAATCTAAGCAACACCTTCCCTTCTAGTTACAATGAACTCTAAGAAATGCAAATACACATACACGCACGCACGCACACACACACACACACACACACACACACACACACGTACACACACATACTCTCGACTTGATTTCAAACAAAATTAATATTCCTTGCACGTCTTATATGGGAAAATGAGTGTTACAGTGGTAATATCGTAATTATCACAAACTACTCAACAACATGGTTGGGAAGGAGTTGTCCAAATTGCGCCATTCCCTCGCCTGCAGAGTTAAAATTTTCTCGTTGAACATCTCAGCTGGTGATTGTTATGAAACATGTTGCCATCTTAATCCCATCTTCATCTTCTCCTTTCAATGTACCTGTCTGTGTAGACACTTTGGTAACTCGAACAGCTTTACGCCGAACATATATGTGACAAGTCTACGACATAATAACTATAAGCCAACGTACAGCCCAATATAAAGCTGTAACACTTCGGATACTCCTTGAGGCCCTCTCTCTTAAGCCCTTAATGGCATGTGTTTCTTATTATGCTCGCCGTGCCATGGCCTTCAGTTACCTGCTTCTCACCGTGGATAACTGTTTTCGATCTTGGACCAGTCCGCGTCAGCTTTTGTTGGACATAGTGGCAATAGGATGGGTTTTCTTCGGAGTACTTCAGGTTACTGTTACTATCATTCCATTGATGCCCCATTTTCATCTTCGTCTTAACACTAATCTCGTCAGAATGATAAGCGGGCGATATCTGGGAACTTTCAACCAAACCAATGTCCTTTCTTGTATCGTACACCATTGGACAGAAGAGGACGTCCATATTATTTCAAATTTGATGCTCTTACTACAAATACGAACAGGCGAAACCTAAAAATCTTCCAAATGAAACAATTTCTTTCTCTACCAAACGTAAAGTACCTTTCCCTTCTATCATGGAATTCCCTTGTCACATATCTTTCTACTCTTCTTTTCTTAAGTTTCTCTTTCTTTTTCATTTCCATACGCTAGTCATTGTTCCCCGCTTGTCCTTTGTCGCGTCACTGTAACATTGTACGTCCTACTGGTCTTGTGGGAGACGCACATATTTTGGGTAATATCCATAGTCTTGGGCTTTTTTTTTTAACTCGACATTTCAGAAACTGAAACCGATTTCGTCAACGGGTACGAAAATCACTCGTCAGATACGATCGTAAAATAGAACAAGTCTTAATCTCTGACATCGAAAGTCTAGGAAAATTATACCTGATGACCGAAGAATTTCGATTTTCTAAACGCTATATCTGAAAATATAGTTGAACCCGGTTATAACGACATCTGTTTAAGCGACCCCTCGTCTATAGCGACAGATATTCTGTGGAACCAATTAATTCCTCATCGTTAACTATAACATTATAAACCTCGGTTATAACAACACTCGTTTATAACGACACAAAATATTCAGTCCCTTTCACGACGTTATAATCGAGTCCGATTGTACCTCATAGACTAACGTGTCAAAAATATACATTGGTTACCATTTGTTATCAAGTATATGTGTGTGCGCATGTTAATCTTATTCTTTATACTTGTTATAACAGGGTGGATGAAATTTTGGACATTGTCTGCCATGTCAGAGTAACTAACACATGTTTCGGAGCCTGGATCTGTTTCCATATTCAGGTGGCATGAGGAGAGAGCCCATCTCCAAAACACTGCAAGTTATTTAGCCCGAGATGCTGAACAGTACCAAAAAAAACACGCCACTTCTGTTACAACACACTGCTTTCAGAATCATTTGACGCTGAATTAATACTTGTTTACTCTTTACCTTTAAGCATACGGGCCTGCATTTTTTATTGTGCATTAAGCTTACAGTTTAAAAGTACAAAAATTAATACAGCAAAACAGAGCCAACTTATGCACGATATTACTGTCTATTTTATTTAACCTTTGTCTTTTATTTCATCCCCCTGACATGTTTCCGTAATACCTATTCCATTATCAAAGGGACTACTTCAAATTACATAAGATGTGCATTAAAATGTGAATTACAAAACGTTAAAACAGTTAAAACAGTTATAATTCACATTTTAATGCACATCTTTTGTAATTTGAAGTAGCCCCCTTGAAAATAGCACAATTATTGCCGAAACATGTCGGGGAGATGAACTAGAAGACAAAGGTTAAATAAAATAAAGAGTAATATTGTGCATAATTTGGATCTGTTTTGCCGTATTGATCATATGCACGGAAATGAATAACATAAAATTTACAAAAATTAAATCAATATCTGTCCAAACACAAATAAATTTAGATGTGTCTGGAATATATCGAGATAATTTTTGTATTATTAACAATAAAACGAGATGACATTCTTTAACGTTTAAGTTTAAGGATTAAAATTTCCACTAGCAAGCGATAGCAATAAATAATAGAATAAAATTCCCATAAATAAATTGGTTACTGAAATTAAAGCTTATAAGTAATATCCACCATTTCCAAGCGATGCTGTACCAGAAAATTTTTCATACATTTATGCACCCACGCAAAAACTCAGAGTCTTGTATCCGTAATGGTTATCACTTTCGATCAATGAATTAGTGCAGTTTGGCATTGCCTGGATTTCTACTACGTAGACGTCACTTCATACCGCACATCTGTGGGTAAATTTTTCTTATATACCATCTGAAGAAAACCACAAACAAACTGCAAAAACTTTGAAAGCACTTGCCTTTAAAAACACTTATGCCTCAAGCACAGTAAAGAAGAACATGCAAAAAGATTGTAGTTTGTGGAGAGATACAGCTGACACCAGCTCCTTCATGAACTGCTTTTTGTTTTACATTACATACCTTCTCCTGCGCCCTGAAGGAGGCTGCTTCCAATGCTTACAAGCCCTTGGGGCAGGACTAGACCAAGTCGATGGCACAAAACAAACGCTTGTTGGCAAGTGGGTTGGCTGGATGGATGTCTGAAAGGTCCTCTGCGACCATAAGTTCTGCAACATTCATCAAAATGCTCTTTATCAGTTCCAGCATTTCTCATTTTCATGACTCCGCAGTTAGATTCTCTCACAGCTTAACATAACACGCTGCATTTAAGCGACCTGTTAACCTTTTAAAGCCTAGCGGTAACTTTACGTACCACCAGGTTTAACATTAAAAAATTCTACGTGGTGCCTACATTGCGTTTATGTGTTTTGTACGGATCTCAGAACAAACAGCAACGTTTGCCTTATAAAACATTAAGAGACTGGTTTTTATAACCGAAGTGGAGAGTGTTTACAGCGCGGTACGCACTGAGTCCTCATATAAAACAGATATGCTTCGTCTTTAAAGGGTTAATTACAGTGACAAGATACACTAACTCCTAATGTTTGTATCCTTGTTCCGTTATAGCAAACACAACATAGTACATATAAGATGGTGAACGAGCTCGGTGAAGCAATGGGCGGAGAGTTGTCTGGATGTTAACAAGACAAGGTAGAGGAGGCAGGGGAAACCCACCATAGTACAAATTATTATCATCATCGGGGCTTGGAGGCCCGTCACCACTTTGCGTGCCTTCGGGTGCCCAGGATAACCATTATTTGTCTTCCGAGGGAATGGGAAGGCAGCCTTCACAGTGCTGGTCAAAAATGTCGCAAACTCTCGACAGTTTCATAAATCAAGATCCGTGTGGGTACTTGAAATGTTTAAAAAAAATTATTTCTTGAACTTTTGTCTTTCTCTTGTTCTTTCTTTCCTCTCAGTCTCTTTATCCCTTTCAGTCTACATACACAGGGTGTTTATAAATTATTTATACAAAACTAAGTTGTAATAACACAGAAAGTAGAAAACTTACAGTGTTATGACATATATCACAAAATGCAATATATGTTTATCTACAGGTGTTCACAGGTGTTGAATGTGGTTTCCTCGTGTCACGCGGCAGATGTCCCATCTGTAAGCGATTTCGTGGAACGATAGCTTGGCCACCACGATCGCCCGATTTAACACCCCTGGACTTTTCTGTGTGGGGATACGTTAAACACAAAGTTTTTGTTCCACCTCTTCCTGCAAGTTTGGAAGAACTACAGGCACGGATAACAGAAGCGGTTGCGACCATAGATGCGGACATGATTCATACGATTTGGGAAGAAATCGCTTACAGATGGGACATCCGCCGCGTGATAAGAGGAAACCACAATGAACACCTGTGAATATCTGTAGATAAATATACTGCATTTTGTGTTGTATATCATAACAATGTACTTTTTCTACTTCCTGTGTTGTTACACCTTAGTGTTGTACAACTAATTTAAGAACACTCTGTATATCTCTTACTTCGAACCTATGGTGTTATGCCAGTAATGATAAACACAGACACACCACAGTATGTATATATATTTTTTTGCACACGAAGTCGTTTATTCTAAAGTTGTGCTAATATACTACATGTTTCGGCTCGGCCGATCCCTCATCAGGTACATGTATAAATGTTAAAACTCAGATCCTTAATCGTATAACATAAAATAGCGTAAAAATAGTACAAAAGCATTAGTGAAACTTCACCAGTTCACCGTTTTTGACCGTAAAACCATTCCAAGGAAAACCGGTGTAACCAACCCTAAGCTAATAAAGTGACTGATCCAACATCCATCCATATGTCGGTTTTTTTTTTTTTTTTTTTGTAGAGTAACAGAACACGTTTCAGAAGATAGTTCTCATTTTGTCTTGACAGTGAGTCCCATTTTTCTTGAAGTAGGTACGGTGGAATCCAGTTTTTCTATGAGGGCAGCCCGAAACTGTGAAGTAATTCAGTAGCCTCCTTCGGGAATTTTATGTTGACAGGGTAGGTGTTTACAGATTTTAAGTATACTGGGCGACTTTGTAGAAACATGTTTTGGATCAGCTGGGTATATTTCCCTACGGGTTGTGAGACTTGAAAACCAGATGTTATATTTTATAAGGAAACTTCCTCTTGCATTACAATCATACAAATATGTCTGTCCCCATAGGCATATGACAGTCAACTAGAGCAGTGCTTTTCAAACTTTTTTCTCAAGTAACACTGTCGGAATACACAACATGTACACGTACCACTAGGCATTGCAAATATTAATACCTGCTTTCAAGACACTGGTATCCCGGAATGTTTCACTGGTTGGCAGGAGCCTGCCAACCAGTGAAACAACAACATTGTGGACATGTCAAATTTCGCAGTTGCTACGTTTCTCATTTAACGCGATTATACGAGAGAAGAGTGTCTGTATTTCCGCGTATATTCGAACAACGAAATGGTATCTTGGTATACGCCTTATAAATGCTTTTCTCTACATTTCAACACATTTAAAACAATTTCAGGTGTTCTTAAAGAGCAACCACATTTCTAATAGTGTACACGGCGTCACATACCAGATGACAGTATTATTCGATTTATGACTTTATAAATAAAAGGACTTAAGTTTTCGATTATACGAACTGACAAGCGTCATGTTCCCAAAATATTCACTTCTTCGTTCCTGAACACTGAATGTACTTTACACATGAAATGTGACAACTGCTGCAAGTGTAAAAAGTTGCAGAACTGTGCAGCATTTTAGTCACATTACCGTCTTTTTTATGCACAGATATAATTCTGTGGCATTAAGAAAAAAATCCTATAAAACAGGTCTCAACAGTTTGAGTATCCTGGCCGGGTAATAGTTAATACTTGGCAGTTAAATAAGGAATTCGACGTACGTGGCCTATAACATAAAATGCATTACATATATATAAAAACCACCGAGGCTAAATGAATATGGCCGGTACACATCAATAAAAGTTTCGGAAATATTTTTAGCTTTATTCACAGGCCTACTGTGTACGTTGTAATTCTTTTATTCCTGGGTTTAGTCGTAAATTAGCATCAAGCACGGGTAAGATTCTTTTAGAAACTTTTATGGACCACGCTGTATTTTTAACCACTTTTTCCATTTTATTTCATGGCAATATTTTTGCGGCCCTGAGGAATTTACCCTCGTTCACATACTCTGTGATGATATCTACTGGCCGTAAATATGGGGCTGTTCTCTGTAATCATGTTGCAGAAGTGTGTGCGTGATGCTCAGTGTTTGCAATACAAAAGTGTCGTTTTAGCCATTGTAATGAAAATATACAGTCGAACTCGGTTATAACGTCATGAAAAGGACTGAATATTTTGTGTCGTTATAAACTAGTGTTGTTCTAACGTAAGAGTCTAATGTTATGCTTAACGGGGATAAATTAATTGATGCCACAGAATATCTAACGCTATAGACGAGGTATCGTATAAACCGACGTCGTTATAACCGGGTTCAACTGTATATATGAAAAAATTCTACGCGATTTTCTTGGGCGAGGGCAACTACTACAAAGCAGCGACGTCCCAAGTCTTCCACTTACCAGCACTCTAATACATAGGCGTGTTCTGGAATATGAAGCCCCCAACTATGGTAGATATGTACGAACAGTTCTGAGAAACCTATTGCCTACATCATGAGGGTGGTAGCAGGTTTCCCAGTAACATGATTACGTATGCATCACACACTACAATGCATTGTGTTCCAGAAGACGTCTGTCTTCTTGGAGGCCACTATGAGAACCTCAGATCCCACTAGAATATAGTTCAGTAGGTCTATCTCACTGCACACCGAGTTAGGTACCATTGTAAAATTATTTGTAGAGCTACAGATATTTACTCACGAGAACGGCTATGACCTTGACGCCGGTGACGGAAGGGAAATTTGTTAGATGTTGATGACCACTAATTAAATTAGGCCGAAGTGCAGCGGTATTAATAATCTGCTTGCTTGAAGCATAACAACGTATGCTCTGACAGGACCTATATATTTCCTCCACAAGGTCAGCCCCAAGATGACACCTACACAGCCGGTATCAAGGTCAAAGCCGTTCTCTTCGGTAGGTGACGCCATGTTGATAGGATTATAGTTTATGTGACGATGTGTTCAGTAGCACATACTGTGAAGCAGCCATTCTCAAACTTTTTACCCTGGAGGAACCCTTGAAATAACTTTCAGGTTTCAGTGAACCCCTGCATAAAAATTATTGTACCTACAGGTCACGGTACGTTAGCGTGATCAGTAAGTTGTGAATGTGGTAATCCAATAATAATTGACAAATGCTCGTTTGAGCAGAGAATGATTTCGTCTGTGGATCTGCTTATTTTGGCCAACTTATTAGCCTACTCTTTATGTATGGTTCCCCCTCCCCACAAAGGATATTAACTGTAATGCAAGTCAGTAGTGTAGGTACAAAAAACTTCAGTTTCTCTATTTTTTTTTAATTTCCTACATCCTTTTTCCCTTATCCAAGTGGGCCTAAAAATCTTATCACTAATTTCTGCTCTATAAGATGCCAATGAGTTATGATATGTGCAAGAGTATTTTTTTTCCTTATTTAAAAATAAAAATGACTTTTTATCCAACCTTTCTTGAAATTAATCTCTTTCTTTCCCTTTCATAAATTTTAAAAACTCGTAAAGCAAACATAATAAATTTCTATTAAGTAACTGGCTTAATCCAAAATGGGATTTAATTTTTCTAAATGTAGGGTCTGTGGATTTATTTTAAATAAATGTTGTAAATTGATTTTAATTAAAGCTATTCACAACACGAAAATTTATGGACAGTGTTATATAGTAAAGCTACTAAAAGCCATAAGCCAAAGCAATACGAATAAAATTTAGCCTAAGACATAATTTTATATAAGACTGAAAAACCTTTTCTTGCTGAGTGACATGATGAGGCTCAAGTATAGGCCTAGCAGTTACACAATTGTTGTACACGTGTGTTGGTTTCTTGATCTCTTTTATAGGCCTATATATGGCTAATATGTTATTTTTGAAACTAAAAATAAAGAATGAAATTTACCTATATAATGTGAAACATGTGCTTGTTTTTTGCTGTACAAAGTACTCAATTCTTTGTCGAAATTGAGATAAGTACACATGGATTTCATCTGCAACTGAAGTGAGACACTTTCTGTCCTTGCTCTTCATGGTTGTTCAACAAGGAAAAGCTTGCTCACACATGTGAGAAGCTGAAAACTGCAGCAAAATGTTCATTACTTTCCTGTGAATGGCAGGATACCCTTCTTTCACAGAAGTCCAGAACTTGTCCAGGGGCAAGACAGTAAATCTCATCTTGAGTGTACGATCTGACTGCAGCTGACAGAGTCCTTCCTCTTCTCTTAAAGTCAAGTTCTCAGGCTGAGCAGAAGATTCAGAGAAAGGGTCCCTAACCCAGTCATACACTTGTGTTGAAAGGGGGGGAATACTGTTCAATTTTGTTCTGCAGTTCTTCCAGGAGGTTTTAAATAAGATTTTAGATTTTCTGATATCCTTCCTCACTCTCAAGCCAAAGCAGCAGTGGAAACATTTCAAGATTTCTCTTTCCAACATGATGTTTCCAAAGATTCAGTTTCCTTTTAAATCCAAAAATCTTGTCATTTGATGTCAAAACATTTTCTCCAGGGCCTTTCAGGGGCTTGTTCAACTGGTTCATGTGACGAAAAGCGTCTGATAAGTAGGCTAGTTTCTGCAGCCATTCTTCATCTGCACAGCACTCAGCAAAATCTGGCCTAGTATTTTCTTGAAAGAACACCTGCAATTCACCTTTCAGCTCAAATAACCTGTTGAGAACTCTTCATCTGCGAAGCCACCAGATTTCTGTATCTAGCAGAGTTGTGTGCTCTTTGTCCAGGTTTTCACACAGTTTTTTAAGCATTCTCGAGTGAACTGCTCTTTGTTTAATAAAGTTAACCATTTTTGTAGCATCATCCGGAACTTCATTCATTCCATCTGCAAGAGCTTTTGACACTAGCACCTCTCTATGCAGAAAGCAATGTGTTGTGAAAACATCAGGATTTTCCTTTTTTTTACAAGACAGGCAAAACCTCTCATGAAGCCAAACACTGACGGGGCACCATCAGTACAGACGCCAACACAGTTCCTCCAAGACAGACATTTTGTTTCCAGACATGAAGACAAAACATTAAATATATTTGGCCTTTGTTTGTTTCGGGTAGCTGTTTGCAGCAGAAAATTTTTTTTTGAATTTCACCACCATTTACAAATCTTACGAATGCTATAACATGACATTTGTTGGTGAAATCTGTTGACCCGTCAAACTGGATAGAGAAGCTCTTATTTTTCACTTTATTACACAAAACCTCTTCAGCATCATGTGACATGTCATCAATACATTGACTTATCTTACTGTCTGGGAGTGGAACCTTTTCAATTTCTCGTACTGCAACTTGTCCTAGCATTTTACTCACTATAATTTTACATGCTGGCATTATTAGGTTCTCACCAACTGTATGACTTCTCCTTTTCTGGGCTATAAGTTCTACTACTAAGTAACATGCTTCCTGAGACTTTTCACTGAATGTGACTTTTTTAACAAAAGCTTTACTCTGTTTTCAGATTCCAATAGCCGTTTAAAATAATAAGCTCCTTTACTTGTCAAATGACTGTGATTTGTAGTTAAGTGTCTTTTCAATTTTGCTGGCGCCATTGCTCCATTTGTAAGTTGTTTTGCCACAGACGACGCACAGTGGAACAGAACAACTTGGATAACCTGCTCATGTTTAAGTTTAAGGTTAGGTTTATGTTTTGGTTTCTTGGTTGAGCCATTATAACACACGTGGTGCTGCGCCTGCTAACACCAGGTATTTCGCAGGGTGCAGCCCATTCAAACTTAACTAACAGGGATACCACTAACCTACTTGCAAGTCTGTTAGTACTGACACACTTCATAATAGTTCTTCCTCAACTTCTGATTGTTTTGTGTGGTGCTTACACTTACACCTGACTTTGTACAGAAATGTACCTACCAGCCCATGTAAAACCCATTGATAAGTAGCTTTCATTGTAATGACAGGCTTTGTTTGTGACCCTTGTTACACTAGTGCAGTGAAATGACTCAGAAGGTTGTAATTTTTTGTCACTAACCTTATCAAAATTGTCCACAGGCCCTGGCCTAGAATAATCCTCTTCTCTCACCTCGTCTTCAATAAGAAAAAATACGAAAACTTCACAACACAATTCACTTCTAACCTACACAATCCACGCTTTTGCAACGTTAACAACATCAAAGCGGCAGGGGTGGCAACTGTGTCGCTGCGCGTAAAAATTCCCTCTATAGAATCAAAATTTCCCTCCCGATTTTCTACTACACCGGCTGACGTCACCAGCCTACCGTCGTACCCTTCGTCCAAGACAGCCCTCGCCAATTATCAACCGCCTCCCCTACCTCGCGTCAAAAACTCAGAATGGACTGAACCAATTGAACATGGTCCTACTGCGAACTGCCATACGGGGCAGAAAGACCTCTAACGAAATTGCTAACGGCGCTGCTCGGTCACTGCGAGCGCTAGCATCGTGCGGCGCGTGAAGCTAAAAAAAAAGATGCTAATTTTTTAAATCACGATGTCTCGGGGAACCCCTAGCGACCTCTAGCGGAACCTTAGGGCTCCACGGAAACCCGACTGAGAAACCCTGCTGTAAAGCGACCGATGGTAGGCTGTCTAATGAATATCAGGTGAAAAGAATGTGAGTGGCAAAGGTCGTGGCCTAATTTGAATATTAATATTACTGTGTTGTGGGATTTGACGCCGTGTAGTTTGTTAGAAACACTCTGACATTTCTAAATCGCGTGTGGAAAAGATAAGAAATGCGTACAAAATTTGTCGGAAACTCTAAAGGAAAGACAGCATTTGGGAGATTCAGCTGTAAATAATGCTAATAATAAAATTAGTTTTAAGCAAGCAGGTTATGTGTGTGCGGACAGCATTCAACTGATTCGTAACGGGAACAAGTGGTGGGCTTCTCTGACTAGGGAAATGAAAGTTTGGATTTTATAAAAGGCGGGGAATTTCTTCATTAGCACAGTGACTGTCAGCTTCTCAAGAAGGATTCTGTTACAGGAGGTTAGGCTGGTGTGTGTATATCTGTACAGGGTGTTCAGGATAAGGTATGCCAGACTTCAGTGTGTTATTATATGGCTCAATTTATGTAAAAGATTTTGTATTAACATTTCCCCGATTATTAACCGTTATTCCTCTACGAGAGTTTTAACCTTTTAAAGCCTAGCGGTAACTTTACATACCACTACGTTTAACATTAAAAAATTCTACGTGGTGCCCACATTGCGTTTATGTGTTTTGTACGGATCTCAGAACAAACAGCAACTTTTGCCTTATAAAACATTAACAGACTGGTTTTTATAACTGAAGAGGAGAGTGTTTACTGCGCGGTACGCACTGAGTCCTTATATAAAACACATGTGCTTCGTCTTTAAAAGGTTAATATTTCAAGACCCTCTACAATACTGTACGGTGTCAGGGCGTTCACCCCTACTCCCACCTCTGGCAAACACTACTCACTGGTAATTATTTCTTGAGAGGTACAGAACTGTGCATACAGAAGGGAGGAGTTCATTTTGGAGAGTGCTCAGTGTAACACGACTGAAAATTGACGTTTATTGACATTATCTGATAAAAACTGATCTTTTTCTTGCAACATAACTACGCAAACTAACATAAATAACTTGATAACATAACTAAAAATTGATGTCTGTCCTACGTGGTGTTATCTCACACATAAATTCTTTTTGATGTTTTACATACAGTAGGGCAAGACTTAATTGATGCCTTTGTTGTGTGGTGTTATCGGACACATGTTGCACAACAGGTTAAGACTTATTGGATGTCTTTCTTTTGTGGTCTTATCTGGCACATAACTTACTTCTTACTTGTACAGAATGATACACATATCTTGTATTGTAAAATTTCTGTTACAGTCATGCACATACATTAATATGCTTGAACTACATGCGTGCTAATAACATTCTTCATACTACATTATACTTTAAAGTCAGGCTTGTATGTTACTTTGCAGTATGCACTAAAATTTACACAAGTACCCAATCAACACAAAGGCCAAGTCGAAGTCAGTTTGCAGTTGGCAGTCAGTCTGTCCTTCTTGGCTTCGAGGATCCCTCCACCAAGGGCCTTATTCTGGATTACGTTCCTAGCTTACAAAGAACACAGTCCGTGCCTATTATGAAAATCAGAAGGCTGAAGCTGTTTAGGAAAACAATCGTTCTTTATAGTAAGAATTATACGAAACATGCAGGTACACTGTGTGGACAAAGTACACATCTTGTTAGTTTTACAGCAGGTGGTACGGAAGCATGGGGTTATCAAACTAAGGAATGTGTCCTGAAGAAAACCTAATGTCAGGAGTCTCGCCCAGTGTAAATATGTAGTCGATAGTCACATAACGTTTATATTATATTATATTATATTATATTATATTATATTATATTATATTATTTTCTGAGATACAACGCCACATCGACTGGTCAATATTTACTGCCGCTTCGTAGGAACGTGTTGTTTCCGTCTTCAGTACCGTAAAGAAAATATGGTGTCATCTCAGAAGACGACATTTTCGACTTCGAATTTGGGATAACGTGTAGTGGGGAAATGCTTTTGAACACTGTGATAAAATTTATGGTTTCATGTAAGAACATAATTTATAAACATCTGAGTGCTTAACGTCTGCTTACGATCACGTGACATGGAGATGTTTAACGCAAATTGTCAAAGTCACACGCCCGCTCCATATGAGTGGGATCACTTGTTGCTGGGAAGCATCTGGTGCGCAGTTGGTCAATTATGTCGCAGCCACAGGTGCTTCCTCTGCAGTTCCGCCACTACAGGATTCTTCTTATCCACGCAGTAAAAGCAAATAGGATTCATGTCCACATGTTACACAAGCGTGTGCAAAAATACTCAAAGGATTTTGGTGAAATTTTTGTTACTGCCAAATTGCCCATCCCGTTGTGCAGGTACTATACTGTTTCTAATTTCTACTGTTGTGCTTGTCTGAAAGTAGAAATTAGAAACAGAAACTTGTTATTAGAAAAAATTTAAAATTTGTTGAACTAATTTAATGTTGGATGGCGGTGGATGGTGAATTGGAAAGGATCTAGAAGAATGGCCATGATCATTGTCACATTCGTTTAGATGTTTTTGCAAATTTTTCCTGGATGAGATTAATTAGACCGCGCAAAACGTTACTTACATTTCCAGCCTTCATCCTGAGGATCGAATCGCGGACTTCCCAAATACGACAAGGGTATGGTAGACATTCTACACGATGTTCGATATATTAATGCAGATATGTCTGTGTGTCTGTCTGTCTGTCCGTCCGTCCGTCCGTCCGTCCGTCCGTCCGTCCGTCCGTCCGTCCGTCCGTCCGTCCGTCCGTCGGTTTAACCGTACGCCCCTTGACTTAGTACACAACATGTGTAGTTTCTGGCTTCTGTAAGAATACATTGATCACAGAGGTGGAACTAATCCCGCACACAGGCACAACAGAGAGCGGAGAGGGGGGCGTTCGGATAAACGGTCAATAACAGACATTCTCTCCATTGCCTCCGAGTGGAATTTATTATTGGTAAGAGGAAAGCGGAATAGGGATGGCTTAATCAGGTAGCTTCCTACTTTCCTTCAGAAGGCAGACGCAGGAAGAATTGCCTCAGGCAAATTGTCAGTAGATACAGGGGTCCGAAAAATTAAGTCAACCTAACTTTTATTTCCTTCTTGCTGTGAAGAGAGATGCGACCTAAAGTTTTTGTATTCACTGACATATCGTTGTTTATGCATTGCTTTGTTTAACACTGTACAGGACAAGAGCGATTTAACTGATACGCGAGTTTTTAAGCTTTCAAAGCGGTTCAAAGGCATCTCCGTTCTACTGGGATATGGTGCTGCTTTACTGGGTGATTGGTGTCCGACGTTTCGAAAAAACATGGTGAATTCATCTTCAATTTTTGGGAACCAATCACCCAGTGATGCAGCGCCACGCGCCAGAAGAATGGAGACCTCAGCTGATTTCAGTCCTATTTAAAAATTCCTTCCCCACCTTTAACAAGCATATTCAGGCTTTGTTCTTCTGTTCAGGTGGTTAGGAAAATGATCTTTCTTTAGTATTGAAAATGCAAAACATCAAATTATTCAAAATTGTACTAAAATCAGGATTCTTCGATTATTTCAGAACTTATTTGCTATTATTGGACCTTACCAGAACAACTGATAGGAACACACTTAATCGCAAAATGTCCGGTTATGTCAACCGACTATTCATCACTTTATAACGACAGTCCACCATTGAATATCGTGTGAGCCAGTTCATTTTATCAGTTTTAGTTCCTGTTTTTGTTAACAAATTCTTTCATTTTCACCTACTCTTACTGAAAGTAAATACTCGTATAATGCTTTTCTGTTATATTTCGCTTACTTTGCAGTATACACATATCTTTACAGATTGCATACCGATGTGAGATTAGCAAATTAAATACAATAAAAAGCCGTCTTCACAACTTCAATATAAAATTATAATTTATGATATATAAGGTAACATGTTTCGACCACCTACGTGGTCATCATCAGGCCTGGGTACAAGATATAATAGAAGAAGATTATTGCCAATGAGATCTCATTATGGTATTACAAGTTGTGGAACAATTGTGTATAAAATATGGTTATTATCTGAGTATACACAATTGTGTATATTATCTGAGTGTACACAATTGTGTATACAATATGGTTATTATCTGAGTATACACAATTGTGTACACAATATGGTTATTATCTGAGTATACACAATTGTGTACACAATATGGTTATTATCTGAGTATACACAATTGTGTATATTATCTGAGTATACACAATTGTGTATACAATATTGTTATTATCTGAGTATACACAATTGTGTACACAATATGGTTATTATCTGAGTGTACACAATTGTGTATACAATATGGTTATTATCTGAGAATACACAATGGTTTCACAACTTGTAATGCCATACTGAGATCTTATTGGCAATAATCTTCTTCTATTATATTTTGTACCCAGGCCTGATGATGACCACGTATGTGGTCGAAACATGTTGCCTTATATATCATAAATAACAATTTTATATTGAAGTTGTGAAGACAGCTTTTTATTGTATATAATTTAGTATACACGTATGTACATACGAGCTATCTGACTCCATGCAGGAGAGTTCTTCATTGAGTTTCATTATTTATTATTTATTTGTCATCTATTTAATAACGTACGCACTAGGTGATGATGATGATACGATGATACAGTGTAGGTAGTTATGATAACTCGGCAAGATGACTTAACGATCACAGATGGATTCCTGCAGGCAGAGTATAAAACCCTCTTCGCACTGTTAAATTATTACTCTCACAGCGATAAGGTAGAGTAGACATTTCGCTTTACAGCCTGACTAAAATCAAATATAAATTAACATCAGAAAAATGAAATACATTTCCGTCCGCCGATCCCAGTGGCCGCGCGGTCTAAGGCTTAGGTCTGCGGCCGAGCGCTTGCTAGGATCGTGGGTTCGAATCCCACCGGGATCATGGATGTTTGTCTCTTGTGAGTGTTTGTGCTCTCAAGTAGAGGTCTCTGCGACGGGCCGATCCCTCGCCCAGAGGAGTCCTACCGACTGTAGTGTGTGTCTGAGTGTGATCAAGTGAAAATAAACAAGCTCGACACCTGCTGTGAGTAGGTAGAAGAGGTGAGGACTACGACAACATTTCTGTCTACTGTTTTGATCATTCATTAGCGGGTCTGCTTATTTCGCCTCTTGGTCAGTGACTGACACAAAGCCTGGTCACAATAATGTCCCCAGTTACAGTGTCTATTTACCACACCGCACACAGCTCCTTTACTACGATACAGAATTCAATCACATGAAACTCCCCATTTCCATACAGGTGCCCCAGCACATGTATTGCCGAGTTCAAGGACTGATGCATATTTGATGTTCAGCTGAGCTGATGTGAGTAGTCAGGGTCATTATGAAGTCCGGTATGGGTGGGTGGTCGAATACAAACAGTGGATCAGCGAGTACTATTATACCTCAGCCTCGGGGTTTCGATCCCAGGAGCATAAAGTACACTATAATATTAGCCCCAGACGTCTTCCCACTTGTCTCTGCATCGTCTGCTTTATCATCAATAACACTGCAGCACAACGTTTCGCTCATGTATTAAGACTGGTGATTATGCATGACTGTTAACATAGATTGGGCGCTGTTGCAATAGCTGGGTTATTATCGATGTAATGCAGACATAATCATTTGTAAACCGTAATTATCCTATTCTACTTGCAAATTTAGCCAAGTAATTGCACAAAGCCATTCCTTAAAGTTTTAAACGTGATTTTAACATTTTAAAGCCTATCGGTAACTTTACGTACCACCAGGTTTAACATTAAAAAATTCTACGTGGTGCCCACATTGCGTTTATGTGTTTTGTACGGATCTCAGAACAAACAGCAACTTTTGCCTTATAAAACATTAAGAGATTGGTTTTTATAACCGAAGTGGAGAGTGTTTACAGCGCGGTACGCACTGAGTCCTTACATAAAACAGACACGTTTCGTCTTTAAAGGGTTAAAGTAGAAATAATTTGAGCGTTTCTAATTGACGCAATGTTTGGTTAACTGCGGGATAAATATAGAATGCGGTACTGCTGGTGATTATGGATCACGGCAATGTGGAAACATTGAGCATAACAGATAATGGACACCAAACAAAAGCAGGGCTTGCTTTACGCTTTCCACTTATTGCAGCTGAAAAGCAAACCCAGAATTCTAAATTTCACCCTCCACTGGGGACCTATGGTGGCTTGTTGAATATAACAAGTTAAAGATGAGGGTGAAGTTGACAGTGTGCACCTCATTCTTTCTGAGTCCTTCCCTCTTCTACCTACTTGTTCACAGCAGGTGTCGAGGGTTATTGTGATTTCATTTGATCACACTCAGACACACACCACACTCGGTAGGACTCCTCTGGAAGAGGGATCGGTCCGTCGCAGATACCTCTCCCTGACAACACAAACACTATACAAGACAAATATCCATGCCCCTGGTGGGACTCGAACCCACGATCCCAGCAAGCGCTCGGCCGCAGATCTACGCCTTAAACCGCGCGGCCACTGGGATCAGCAAAAGTTCACGCTGGAACAGGCCGTGAAGGACCAGACAGGGAGTAGACGTATAGCTCTATTCTTTCTTTAACCTCAGCACTAGATGGGGTTCGGTGGTCAACGCCACGCTCCGGCCGCTTTGCCCCCGGAAAAGAGACCCGGTACCCATTGTACAGGAGGCTGGGTGGGCCCCAGGACCCGTCTGGACGGGTGCGGAAAATCTCTCTCCCACCGGGATTCGATCCTCGGACCGTCTAGCCCGCAGCGAGTCCCTATACCGACTACGTTATCCCGTGTGTGCACCTCCTTAAGGCGTATACAGGGAGTAGGAGTGTAGGCTCCACTCATTATTAACCTCGGCATTAGGTAGAAGTCACTGGTGGGTCTCAAGCACCGGCCGGTTTACACCCAGGGAAAGAACCCACTGAATAGGATATAATAGATAGTCGGTCTGGACGTCCTGGAGAAGAGAAATGTATCTTGCCTCTGCCAAGAAACAGGTCCTCGGTAGCCCCGCCCATAACCTAGTCACTACGTCATCCCGACTACGCTATCCTGGCTTACTCTGGTAGCGTACCATAAATGTCGAAATTCGGAACGATTAGTTTAACCTCTTTAAGGAGGAATTTCATCAAATAAGAGATAATAATTCAGCTCCTACCTCAGAAAGAACAGAGTCCATGTCCATTAGAAAAATCAATTAGGCTAATACTGCGTTTTAAAATATTCGATATTTATTTCCTACGAAATACCGAAATAAATATATATTAACAACACAATGCGCAGGCAATAGCAGAGATTTGGAAACTGAAAGTAGATGGTGAATATAGTAAACACTTCGATTTAAACTATTAATAACGAAAATAAATAGGTATAAATAATATTGTGTTGAAAATGGAAAAAAAAAAAAGAAGAAGCAGTTGTTTACAGCCGTGAGTTTTTGTAAGGTTTTGTAATGACTAGCTTGACCTAACATTCTTGTGGTAATTAAATACAAAGAAGAGTAATAAGCGATGAACAGCAGGTGATTTTCCCACCCGGATGGAAGTAATCACCTGCAGAGAAAAAACGCGGCATGAGAGCATATGGGAATTTGATTATGGTTTCGCTCATTGCTACACTTTCCAGTATGTGGAGGTCAGATGTTATGTTCACGCCCCAGCTTCTTCACGCCTGGTAAATTGCCCCCGTATCTATTGAATAAGGGACAAGGAGGGCAACAGTATCTAGCCACTGTATCTAGCACAACTATAAATCCCATGTAGCCGCCTCTCAGTGGTTACCAGGGATCTTATCACAGACATAAAACGGACGGAGCCTGCAGCTAAATATTTATCTGCATCTAGAGCACGAGGTTAAACATTGTAAACCTATCGTCATGTCTTAAACAATTCGTGGCGAGTTTCTTAATTAATATAACGTAGAGGCTGCGGGCTGGACGACCCAGAAACCGCGGTTCGATTCCCGGCAAATTCAACGGATGCTTTTCTACTCCAGAGCATCCATACCGGTTCTGCAGGGCACCAAGTTTTCTATTCAACTGATTCCATGGACGCCTTCTGCAGGGGTAATGCTAAATCTGACCACTTGTTTGGTCCTGAAGCTGAGGTTAAGAATGCGTGGAGCACCACCTTCATTCGTACACAGGCCTTCATGCTGTGTTACTTAATTTTGTACGGGGACAAGGTCGTATTTTAGGGAAATTCACTTGAATTAGAGGAGCGTGATTCGAAGTTGGAGATGGGATTCAGGTGGCTCAGAATTGAGTCCAATGTTGAGCTTGTGTGAACACCGTAATGAACCTGCGGGTGTCATAAAGCAGGGAATTTCTTGTCAAGCAAAACGCAGCACGGCGATAGTAGACAGTCTGTTCCCCGCCTGCAGACAATGCCGGCTCTCATTTTGTCCCTCTATTAGCAATTCCATTCAAGCGTCAGAATTCATGTGCGTCTGTCTGTCTGCCTGTCTGTCTGTCTGTCTATGCATCTATTGGTGTATCTATATATATATTTATGTATCTGTCTATCTATTTATCTACATACCTATCTATCTATCTACCTATCTATCTGTCTATCTGCCTGCCTGCCTATCTATCTATCTATCTATCTATCTATCTATCTGTCTATCTATCTATCCGTCCGTCCGTCCGTCCGTCCGTCTGCCTGTCTGTCCACTTTTCCAGTGGTCCACCTGTTACTGGTTCTCAATCGCTTTTGGCCATAGTTGCCGGTTTATTGCGTCGTCAAGTATTAGATTTTCCTGTTTTATCAGTCTTTCCACTTCCCTTTCCCACTTCACTTCCGGTCGTCCTGGTCGTCGTCTTCTTCCTGTTGCCTATGTCATTATTCGCTTAGGCCATCTCTTATCTTCCGTGCGTACTGCGTGTGCATACCTTTTCATCATACTCTTTTCCATTCTTTCGAAAACTTTTTGTATTACTTCCATTTTTTCTCTAATTACTTCATTTCCTGCTTTTAACATTCTGGAGGTCCTTGTAGCTCTTCTCCAGGAATCCATTTCTGTACTTAACAGGTGTTTCTTTAACTTGTAATCCAGTATCCAAATTTCCCAAACGTAAATTAAAATGCCACCACTGTATTAAATATTCTTTTCTTTGTACTGACTGCAATATATGTACTCCAAAGCAGGCTATTTAGTGTTCATGTTGTTTTCGTGGCTTGCTCAATTATGTTTAACGCTTCTTTATTTCATTTTCCAGAGTTCGTGAAGAGCGATCTTTAACTATTTAATCTTGTGCATTTTTCCGTGCAGTGTAGGTCCTACGTACTTAAATCGTGTACTGCCTTTAATTTCAATGTTCAATGCATGTGCAGGGCCACGAAATCATAGTCACGTATACAAGAGCATGCAGGAGGTTAATCCACATAAAGAGCTAAAAGAGGATGCCGGGTTACGGTACCATCCCACCGTTAAACTCAGAATTGTATCAATTCAGGTGTACAGGATGCAGGTAACAAGAAGTCCGAGCCCGTGCATGGAACGAATCTAAAGAAGACACATCTGTAAATATGGAAATGGCTTTATGCAACAGACAGTTGGGATAAAGTTCTTTGTTCGTCCTGTGAATTTGTAGACAGCGTGACAGCGTAGAAGGACAACAAGACGGCCTTGCGTAATAGCAAACAAATTGTATAATTTCCGTATGTAATTGTGGCAGCACGAAGAATGGACGTCTATTGCAACAAGTCAGAGTAGCCCACTGGTGTACAGTTTTGTTTTGTTTATTTTAATCACTGATTTATTTTTGTACGTAGCCAATTAACTCCATAGAGCAGAATTTTAAATAATGAAATAAATGACATGAATTCGAAGAATAATATTTACAATTACGCTACTACTGTTTCCGTTACAACCCCACTTCCATAATATCCGTGACCATTTCTCCACCTCACTTGGCGCTGAAGGCTACAGCACTCCTACCTATTACGGTTTGCTAAAGAACGCTTTTGATCATTCTGCACTGTTGATTTGTGTTTGGAAGTTTCGGATAATTATCAGCACCCCCCCCCCCCCGTCCAAGGACGGTTTCCTTGACTCAAATTGTCCTTAGTCGTATTAGACAAATTCGGCCTTAGTAATCTAAAGCACGCCAAAGCCATCACCTTCCATATCATGTTCGGGGGAGTGTTCACAGCCATTCTGTCTGCGATGCTACGGAAAGTATAGAAGTTGAAAAAACTTCATTAAATACATAAATACAAATTTAAATGACTGTGAAACGTGGGAAATGACAGCAAATGAAATAATCCCTTAATACATGGAAGCGGAAAATATTAAGAAAGATATAGGCGATCAAAATGGCTCAAGGATTGGAACTAATGATGAATTGCACGTTATGTACAGAAACAAGTATTGTAACAACAATAAATGTGAACAGACTAGAATGGGCTGGTCATCTAGTAAGAATGTCTGATGATAGGACCGTAAAGAAACTATTTCTGGGGAAACTAGTCGGAAGAAGAAAAGCAGGAAGACCAAAATTAAGGTGGTTACACTGTATTGAGAATGATCTGAAGCCGACGGGTGTCAAGAGATGGAGGATGAAAGCACAAGACTGATCCATATGCGCTATCATTTTCAAGGAGGCAGTGGTTAAACTGTAAGGACCGTATGCCAATGAAGAAGATATAAATATAAATTCTATCACCGTCTGGTTCCAAATTGTCTTTTTCACACTACTGGCTATATATAAATTACGCAGTTTAAAACGCATCTTTAACTAACCTACTCATTATGCTGAGCGGGCGACTGGTCTTGCCAGTAAGAGAACGTAGGACGCTCTTGCGCTGATATCTCTGAAGGCGTGGTTTTGATTGGCAGTACAATAGTGCGATACGTTCTTTACAAGCCACATGTCTCAGTCAGATGTACTTCTACAGGCTACTCGTATTATTGCCGGAGCTGTCATCTTTCCGAACTGCCATCCACGCTGGACAGTAAATGACAACTTACGGTACTGGTTCTAAACAGATCAAGGCTTTATAGGAAGTGAGCGACGTTTATTGATTCAAGATAAGTTGATATGTAAATATACTACTGCAGGTTGGATGAGATGCTGCTGTCGGAATGAATTTGAGTATTTCATATGTTATCCACATGAGGACCTCCAGCAGAATAGCATTTTCTGTTTATCTGATATCTAACTGTTTGTGTTACTCTTGTTGAGGGTAGGGTCGGCGGGGTATTCATGCTATAGAACAAATATTTAGATATTTTCGCTCCTGTAACCTATAAAATGTGATCAGTTTTTTAGTACATATTCAAAGTTGTTAAATTTAATTGGAATGAAACAAGTGTTCATTTACACATCAGGCGATAAGAACTAATTCACGATTCACTTAGTACGCTAATAATTCTGTGTCAAATGGACCCGTTTTCGGTACACAATAGCGAGACCTCGGGCTGATGATGGTAGGCAGAGTCTCCAGTCATATAGGGCAGATGCGAATGCAAAAAGGTAAAGCAATCTCATGACAGGCCTGGACAGGCCCTGAGGGTTCCAGGAGGTTGACGCTCCCAGATTTTAAAACAATCGGTATATGATGTTTATAGGGTTGACAGCCCAACGCACCGGCCGCCTTCACCCCCCAGAAAATATTCCTGGAACTCATTTCTGTTAGAGGCTTTAGTAACCCTAATATTGGTTGTAAATAAATTGAAAGGTACAAAAATCAGACGGACTATGTTTTCAAGTTTCGTGAAAATTCATCAAATGAGTAAAATCGCTTCATAACAAAACCTGTCGTAGAAAATAATAAAAGGTACCTGGAAAAGGATTACCTTTCATTTATGTTTTATCAAGGATTTACTGTGGGAGATTTGAGGTTGTCAGAGCGCTGATTGAGAATTCAGATCTTCTGGGATGTTACGCTCAGTGGTGGTGAAATTGATTCCCGAAAGTTCGAAAAAAAAACGTGCAGCCTTCATCTTCAACGGTCAAAAGCTCTAGAAGGCCTGTGATGCATGAAATTAATTAGGTGTAAAAAATGTACCGAATTTAAGTGAGCGGTATAACAAGTTATGTTTGACAGATGCGTACCGAAACTCTTTGCGAATTAAAGGAGAGTGAGGAAGGAAAGGGGAAAGGCATAAAATATCACGAAAAAATTTACGTGATTGAACAGGAATGCGGGCGAAGTGAGGAGAATTGCATAAAAGTATAAATAAAAAAGGACAGCCCGCTGAGTGTTGTTTGGCATTGCACTAGTAATTCTTTTAAATATGGCTCCCGATCACAACTCCATTAACCCTTTAAAGACGAAGCGTATCTGTTTTATATAAGGACTCAGTGCGTACCGCGCAGTAAACACTCTCCACTTCGGTTATAAAAACCAGTCTCTTAATGTTTTATAAGGCAAAAGTTGCTGTTTGTTCTGAGATCCGTACAAAACACATAAACGCAATGTGGGCACCACGTAGAATTTTTTAATGTTAAACCTGGTCGTATGTAAATTTACCACTAGGCTTTAAAACGTTAATTTTTGCTGGCATCTCCATGCTTTCGTCAGAAACTCTTCAGAAAGGAGTTTCCAGTTACTTAATTATTTAGCCAGGTGCTGGATGTCAAAGTTGAGCCAATAAAATAAGTATGTCTATCCTAACAGACGTATGTTTACTTGTGACAGCGGATTTACAAAGGAACAATCTCTTAGCCTTCCGTCTAAAACACCTTTCTTTTAATCATGATAAAGAATCGCAACAAGCACCGAAATCCGAAATATAATTGGAAAGCATAGCATGACTCTCTGGAGCACAATTAACCTGGTAGAACGTCCGTCATTGGTCGACAAACACAATGCGTGTCTGAGCAGTGGGACTGGTGGGAAGGAATAAGCAAGTTTTGCTGCATTGACTCCATAAAGAAGGCGTGCACATCACAAAAGTGGGAGGAAATGACGTTGTTAAACATGCAAGATACTAACCATTAAGTTCCGGTCTGAGACGATTCTGGTTGGTCGGTTGGTAGGAACAAAAGCAAAGGCGTGTTTGTAATCTCCAAGTTTCCATCTCTTCGTGTCAAAAGCAGCCTAAATACAATAGATTGACTGCTGTGCCTCTATTGTCTGCATGCATGTTTTTACTTAAATTAATTCTTTTCCTGACAAAAATGGCGGATATCCTGAAATAACGGAAGTTTTAAATTTTAAAACAACCGGGCAAAACTTCAAACTTTTATCTTTCATCGTCCCCAGAGTTTATCCTGTATTGAAAGTTATGATATCGAAAATTGAATGCACGTACTGTCAGTTAGGATATGACCAAGTTCTGATACAGTGACTGAAAAAGTGTTTTCTAAATATATTATACATATCTTGCAGGTCGTAAATCAGATAATTACACCTCATACATCATTCCTGACTTCTGTTGTTGTTTTCTCCTACAGTGATAGGTCAGGCTGACATTCCTATATGGAGGCCACGGAAAGAAGTCTCACAAATGGTGGGGATAACGGCGCTCGATGCTTTCCCCTCTCTGCTTAAGATTGTATTCCCCTACAGCCTCCTGTGGCCTATGCCTTTCATTCCCACACTACACAAGCGAAATTTATCGTGTGACTATTGCTGCTAACATTTGTGCAGAATTGACAGGTGACGGGACGGAAACAGGGCTGGTAGTAAGCTGGAGGGTAAAGCGTAGGGCTTGAAGGAAGTGTGGTAGGGGTCAATCCATAGAAGTTCTTACCGTGGCTTAAATATAGCACATAGGATATTTCACTGAAAAAGCGGATGATAGAAATATAATTCGAAGTGTGGATTTTCTCAAAAACGTCCCTTGAAAGATTGAGAAGGAAATATTAGAATGAAATTAAGGTAGATGTGTTATAGATTGGTTGTAAGAATGGAAAGTGGATTAACCTTTTAAAGCCTAGCGGTAACTTTACATACCACCAGGTTGAACATTAAAAAATTCTACGTGGTGCCCACATTGCGTTTATGTGTTTTGTACGGATCTCAGAACAAACAGCAACTTTTGCCTTATAAAACATTAAGAGACTGGTTTTTATAACCGAAGTGGAGAGTGTTTACAGCGCGGTACGCCCTGAGTCCTTATATAAAACAGATACGCTTCGTCTTTAAAGGGTTAAAGTGGCTGAGGGGTTAAGTGCAATGGCAGGAACTGAATATCCGGGATCCATTACAGAAGTTACTGGTGCGTTTGAAACGAAGAGTTTTAAAAATATGTAGATTCACCACGTCTGTTTAACAGTCCGCTGTCTGAATTAACAAATGGAGAACAACTGAATAGGTTTTTATGAAATTTAATACCGCGAAATTTCATTGAAATTTTCGACACTAATTTTTTTTAATCCGAACAACAGTAATGCTTATTTTTACATGACGACTCAAATAGGCTTACACATCTGTTACCTCGAGAGCAACTTGCTGGTAGTCCACATTTGGAACAGAAGCTGTAAAGCAAGAAGACCCGAAATTTCGTATTACCGGTGTTTTCGGTAGTTCATATGAATAGAGGTAATTAAACAGAAACCAGCAAACGCAGCAAGGCTGTTACGGTGCCCTACCCATCAATTTCCTCCAGCTTTATAGAGAAAACGGTAATGTGATCCTAGACTATATAAACACAGTATACTGACCGCGATGGTAAACTGCTGGATGTAATTACCTTGAAGCTGGAAATGCTTTTTTACTGAATACTGAAGGTACATTGAAAACATCCCTGGGGCAAAAGCCCGTAAACGTTTAAATGAATGCAAATCTGAACCACTAGAATTCCATTCAGGACAGCAGACTGATGATGACTGGTTATGATGATCAATGCCTATGAAAAAATATGAAAATTCCGGCAGTCAGGCGATCCTTAGAGTCTGGTAAAACTAAAGTAAAAAAGAGTTAAAACCTGTCGGAAATATAACTTTATAGCATCTGTAAACGAACTACAGTATAGAGTGTACTTACACTGAGGCACTCACCTCCTAAAGAACACACAGGTTAAAATATGTGTCTTGTTACAGATGTCAGCAAGAGACAGTTAACACTGTATTCGTTCAGAAACTGAATTCATATTATTCGTATCACGTTTGTCCGAAATCTTGTCCGCATATTTCCTGCTTCAGAATACTTCATATTCGAATGGAGGGGCCAAGAATTATTCTTTTTCATTCTTTCCACCACTTCTACCTATGCATCAGCACCCAATACACGCTATACGAGTAGCCCTGAACGTAGAAACTCAGACACCCTCACAAACAAGATTAAATTCAAATGGAAAACCAGGCCAAGAAAGCAAATTGAGGTTGGTGGAAGAACAATAATGAGATTGTATGTAGGATCGAAAGCCTGTAAATAACATGGATAAGAAAAGAAACTTTCAAATCATAATAAACAGAGCAGATAAAGTGCAGTCATAAGCAATATATTGGATGTGCACTGGCAAAAACTTGGTATTAGTGTGTGCACATCCAAAGAAATGTATCTGACACTGAACTAGTAATGGTGGCCGATGCTGCTGGATGTAGTACCACTGACCGATCGTGCTAAGTCAGAACAAAGCACCTACTGTCTACTGTCTACTGTCTACTCTGTACTCCTTCAACCAGAGTAAAGAGATGGAAGTGCTAACTCACGTGCACCCAAAGCGGAGATAGAGATAAATTGGGGGGTGAAAGAAGTGACTTAGGAACAGGCAGAAAACGTAGAGCAGTACAGAAACAAGCAAAACGAAAGGAAGGACAGAAACAAAGGAAGACAGAAAGCGAAAGAAATGAAAGTCTGAAAGACAAAAGTAAAGAGAAAAAGAGATAGAAAAACAGATAGAGACAGACACACACACACACACACACCCAATGCACACAAAAAATATAACAAGCAAATAAGCAACGAAATTAGAGAGGAAATAAATACAAAGATACGAGGGAAGAAACATCGAGAAGCAGAAAGGAAAATAAATTACAGAGACAAAGAAAAGAAACGATCAAATGAAGGAGGAAATATAAAGAGAAAAGATTCAACAAAAATTATACAGCGATATGATAGAGCCCAGATACAAAAAACACGCCGAACTGTGAGTCCTTATTAAATGCGTGTGTCCGAGCTCGTGGGAAATGCGGGTTAAACTTTACTCGGTTTCAGTACATCAAATCCTCATAGCAGACACTCACTCTACATACAGTCTAAAAGGTTTTGACAATGGTGTGTAATATTGTGTGGTGATGGGTTTATGGACTTTATCCATCATCCGAAGAGTAAAATATTAACAAATATTAAAAAATTAAAATCACAACATTTCGTAAGCTGCCTCTGCTTCCGTCCTCAGGTGAATGGAGGGGCAGAAGAGAAGAAGACCTATTCTGTTGGGCCCCTTACACAGAGCTAGCGTCCATCATTCACTCTGTACGCACATCGCACATGATAAGTGCGATGGCGACTGTTACTTAACATGAAGGCGAACACCAGTTAGGCGTAACAGAGTACATTCTTTTAGTTAAGAAACAAACTTTATCATATCCAGCACTGAACGTTCTTTTCAACCCACCAGTCAGAACCCTGCGCAGTAACAAGTGAGCATAATTTTGTTACGACATTCCAAGCATAAAATTCATTTAACAATGGGCACAAACTTTCTGCTCCTACTCATAACAAACACCCTGCTTCTCCACTACTAAGCTCAATTAATTAATGACGTTTCGGGAAATAATCGCTACTTGTGCCGAGAATTATATTAAACCAGCAGGAGTAAAATATATTCTTTGAACAAAATGTCGGGTTTCTTCACGTTAAAGTACGAGGTACATTTAGTAACCACTGTGCTTTAAAGGGTTAAAGATGTATGGTCCCGTGGTGGATGTCAGAGAGGCTCATATTTTGAGCTACTTAATAACCAAGGTGCCGATCCCAGTGGTCGCGCGGTCTAAGGCGTAGGTCTGCGGCCGAGCGCTTGCTGGGATCGTGGGTTCGAATCCCACCGGGGGCATGGATGTTTGTCTGTTGCGTTTGTGATGTCAGGTAGAGGTCAATGCGACGGGCCGATCCCTCGTCCAGAGGAGTCCTACCGACTGTGGTGTGTGTCTGAGTGTGATCAAGTGCAAATAAACAACGTCGACACCTACTGTGAGTAGGTAGAAGAGGTCAGGATTATGAATAACCAAGATCTGAATATTCTGTTTGAGTTCTGAGTACATGTGTTTTCCAAGTGTGGGTTTTGGCTGTTTTGCATGCTTCACTGGTGTTGATGTTCATTTATTTCGAATACAAATTTGTTGCTGCAATTTAACTCGCAGTACAAATGAAACACTGCGTACTGTAATGGTGTATTTTTCCTTGTATTTCTTTGAATATTCATGTCATCAAAAACTGTTTCGAATATACAATTTGTACACCTTAGTCACGTAACGTATTCTATGTGACGCACTGCTATTACAATGAACCATTTTTGAGATAATCGATAAAGTCATATTTGAGATCTACGTAAAATAATGGACGCTACTGAACAGATTGTGCTACAAACCGGCAGGTCGCGGGTTCGATTCCCGATGGTGCCATTGGAATTTTTCATTGGCATAATCCTTTCCGTCGCACTATGGCCCTGGGGTTGACTCAGCCTCTAACGGAAATGAGTACCAGGAATATTTCCTGGGGGGTAAATGCGGCCGGTGCGTATGGCTGACAACCTGCCACCTTCATGTGCCGATTGTCTAGAAATCTGGGAGCCTTGACCTCCTGGAACCCTAAGGGCATGTCCAGGCCTGTAATGGGACTGCTTTACCTTTTACTGAACAGATGCGAACAAAAATAAAATTTGCCAGGAAACTTTTAGTGTTACAGGTTACAATCCTCACCCCTCATTTATGCATTTTTAAATTACACAATTTAACAAAGTAAAAATGTAATAATCACGTTTTTAAAGGCGCTCTGAATTTTTCCTGGCGGGTAAGAAAGCACAATGAGAAGGATGTAGCGGAAGAATACCGTTGGGCGATAACACAGGCGCCGGGGCGGTCATGCTGCAATCGATAAGGTTCCGTGTGTTGCAGAATGTATTTCCACTGGTCTCCCATGTGCATACATATGTATTTGACCATACGTGTACTGAATTCCAAATTGCGCAAATTTGACTTGGGCCGGATTGCGGAACGTAAATGGTGCATAAGTTTGTGAGTATCTGTAGCAGATGGAATTGAAATGAGAATTTATGATAAAATACAGTCAGGCGTGTTTCGTTAACGTGCATTGACTATAACGCGATTGATAAATATATGTACGTTGCCTGTATAACGCGAACTTTCGCATTCGCGTGTTGGCTATTACGCGATTTAACCTTTTAAAGCCTAGCGGTAACTTTACATACCACCAGGCTTAAGATTAAAAAATTCTACGTGGTGCCCACGTTGCGTTTATGTGTTTTGTACGGATCTCAGAACAAACAGCAACTTTTGCCTTATAAAACATTAAGAGACTGGTTTTTATAACCAAGAATAAGTGTTTACTCCGCGGTACGCACTGAGTCCTTGTATAAAACAGATACGCTTCGTCTTTATAACGGTTAAGCAACCGGTGTGAAGATACTTGTTTGGATGATAGACCAACTTTTTTTGACATGACCCTATTTTTATTACACGACTTTCTATAACGCGGGGTATCATAAGTACACAAATATCATGTTATAGCAGATCTGAGTGTATCCCAAATGAGCATGACCGGTATAGCGCAACGAGAGATAGATCATCATATCAGAAAATAAACTGTCATGTAGATAAATTGTATTTTGACTGTATTTAACACTCTGAAGACTGGCATTAATCTGCCTTATTGATAAAAGTTTTGTTCCCACCTCATACATAAGACAGTCCATTTCAATTAGAAGACCAAACTGTTAATGCTGGTTAGGAGAAACAGTCGGTATTGATTGGGAGAATCATACAAGACACTGTGTGCTAAAATGTGAAGTTTCTTAATGTTACGACAGCTGGTATGTATAGTTACAACTGGCCTTTAAATGATTGGGATAAAATATTTATTTGTTGATTACAGAGATAAAAGCACAGAAAGTTTGCACATGTGAAACTGTCTGGAACATGCATGTATCTGTTATTCATTTATTCCTGATGTGTGTAATTAAGCTTCTATTATTGTGTGGTGATGGGTATGTGGACTTTATCCATTGTCCGAAGTGTAAAATATTAAAAATATTTTAAAAAATTAAAATCACAACTTTTCGGAAGCTGGCTCTGCTTCCGTCCTCAGGTGAATGGAGGGGGAGAAGAGAGGAACACCTATTCTGTTGGGCCCCTTAGACAGAGCTAGCCTCCAGGCCCAACAGAATACTTGTTCTTCTCTTCTGCCTCTCCATTCCCCTGAGGACGGAAGCAGAGGCAGCTTCCGAAACGCTGCGATTTTAATTTTTTTAGTATTTTTAATATTTTACATTTCGGACGATGGATAAAGTCCACATACCCATCACCACACAATATTACACACCATCGTCAAAACCTTTTAGAATTTATCTAAGCTTCTATTAATCCAGACCATATACCGTCCAAAGGTAGGATGACTGGTAATTAATAATTTTCAAATACGTGGAAGGAAGTGGTCGCGGCCTGATTTGAGATACTATCCTGCCAATTTCCCGGAGGGATTGAGGAAAACCACGAAATATTTGTCAGTATAATCGATGTCCTAGTCGAGGTTTCAACCGCGTCCCTTCAGAATACAAACCAGATTCGTTACCGCCCTAAACAACTTACTGTGTAAAAGGTGAGTGAAATGCAAGTATAACGAGCTGATGGAAGAGACGTTTACTGACTTAAACGTGATTCTACGAGGAATTAAATGAGTGGATTGCCTCTGTAGCAGCGCTTCTGGATCGAATTCTGGTGGTCATCGGTTTCCGTCCTAACAGCACAGGACATGCTATTTTCGTGGCTTTCCAAAATTTCGGGCTATTACATTAATGTTGAATTTTGTGGTATAATATGGTTGCCTGTCTGTTCGTTTGTTCCTCTGTTTGTTTATTTTTGTGTTCCTTAAATTCTTCATTTTATATTTCTTTTCTTCTTCTCTTTCCCTTTTATTTCTTTACATTATTTTCTGCTCCCTTATTGTTTCATTTGTCTATTTCTTTCAGTCTCTGCTTTGTACCTTTTATTCTCAGTCTCTCTCTCTACGTTTCCAGTTTATTTTTCCCTTCGATGTTACCTTTCTCTTATAACCACCTTGCCCAACGTCAACCCACAGTCTAGAACCCCTCTGGTTACAAGTTTCATTTAATTCAAAGGAAAATTCACACAAAAAATAGAACTGTAGTTTTATATACATAAGCATATACATGTGCGTAAATCGGTACTTCCCACCAGAGGGTGAAACGCGCTACAGTATCGATAGATGTTCTCGATCCGAGCATGTGATTTCATCCTGACATATCATCAATATGGAAAACAGGACGGGAACACAGTAGGGTGGTGCAATACGGTACTCCCATTCGAAATGTACCATCTGAACAGACGTGTGGTGACGAATCGTAAATATTCGGAACCCATCAGAGCGTTACAAAAACACAAGCTGCAAAGATTAATGTGTTTTTCAGTATTGCTGCCTATCTGTGTTCACTTAAAGAAAAGTACACAGGACCGCTGAAGTTGATTTGACGTAGACAAGGGTCTATTTTTGAGTCACCTCACATACACGGCGTAATCTACTACGATAGTCCTCCTAGACAAGTATTTCAGCGACTATTGTCCAAGTAATTTGATGCAAGCATTTGGTGGCTTAACCTGTTACACATAGATGCATTGTATAGCAAATACATTTTTACCACAAACGTGCTCCATTTTCAGATCAGTAGTTACCATACGTACCACCAGGTTCAACCAGCCTGCAAGTGGTGTATTCCGTGACGCAGTATGCAGACAAAGGCGTTCTTTACTTTCAAATTGCCGTAAGGTTTGATGGTGCACACGTAATATTTGTTTCATTTACGCCCATAAAAACATATGGCCTTCTTTGTTCCGATTTTCACAAAACTCTGAGATATTCAGCATCATTCGTGTATAGCGCTTATACCGAATTTTATCCAAATGGGACAATAAATGTGGAAGATACGAAGAGAAATTAATTTATTCTATTACGTAAAGTATGCCAATTCCGGTGACCGCGCTGTTTAAGGCGTTGTTCTACGCCCATCGCATCCTGGAATTGCGGGTTCGAATCCCACTGGGGGGATGGATGTCCCTCTGTTGTAAGTGTTGTGTGTTGTCAAGCAGAGGTCTTTGTGATGGGCCGATCCCTCGTCTAGAGAAGTCACACGGCGTGTAGTATGTCTTGAGTGTGATCGAGGAACCTCACAGAGGAAGCCTAGGTCCACGGAAGCTGTCCAGCCATGAGAAGAAAGCAAAGTATAACATCCTATCTACCTGCTTTTCATGAAACTCAGAACTGCTCAAGGGCATTGGACGTGGATCGTAGATATTAATCATTTAAAGCCTAGCGGTAACTTTACGTACCACCAGGTTTAACATTAAAAAATTCTACGTGGTGCCCACAGTGCGTTTATGTGGTTTGTACGGATCTCAGAACAAACAGCAACTTTTGCCTTATAAAACATTAAGAGACTGGTTTTTATAACCGAAGTGGAGAGTGTTTACAGCGCGGTACGCACTGAGTCCTTATATAAAACAGATACGCTTCGTCTTTAAAGGGTTAAGTGGCATCCAAGTCGGAAAAGATGTAGAAATTATGAGCAAAATTTCGTATACTGCGTTAAGTAAAGTATGGCTGCCACTGTACCGACTTTTATAAAACTCGCAGTTACTCAGAACAATTATATGCCCATTTTCTACATCGAATTTCACCTGAACCCCTAAAATAGTTATGAAATGTAAAAATCACGAGCAGAAAGTCACTTACGTTCTTAAGTAAATTATGGCTTTTGCTAGATATATTTTCACGAACCTCACAGTACGTCAGAGAGATTAAGCTGAGATGCTTGATAGGGAATTTCATCCACATCGGTCGATAAATATGGGAAGTACCCGTGGATAATCATTTAATCCACTGAATGTCGCCGACCCGCTTTTCACGAAAAGCGTGCTTGGTCGACAGAGTTCTTCCTTTACTTCTTCAATAACTCCTAAAACTACATTTTGCCACAGACTGTATTTATGTGTTCATTATGGTTCTTGCAGTGAACAGTCAACAAACTTCAGCCGATTCATTTACTTAACAGTCTGTACGCTCTGAAGCATGAACGGCGTTCTCAAACGTACCAAAGATCAATTTTGGTATTTCTTTACACATTTATTGTTGATAAACGTAACTATATGATCAAATGAAAATTTAAGCGATGGAAGAGACATGTAGAAAGCACAAGGTATTCACTCTGTCTCAAGATCCACTTATGAATACGGAGTACATGACATGCAGTTCGACAGGGGCATGTAACATGACAGGAAAGTAAAAATTTACATTAAATCGAGGTGCTGCTTCCAAATCTGGACTTAAAGTATTGCACCACGTTACAGTTTCCATGAAATATAATATTTGCATCGAATTTGGAGTAAACAGCCCTTTTCTTAACTTTAGTTCTGCTACTCCGGGTTCCTACATTTCACATCAAACATAATGTAAAAAACGTTTTGTTAGTGACTGAAAGTGTACCATGTAAGCACCGTAATAATTTCAATTTTTGTACAAAAATAATGTATGCGTATTTTGTTACATCGCGTTTACTGTCTTTTTTTATCAACGTGACAATTTCGTCAATATATCCTGCGTGGTATTGCAAACAACGCGAAAATTTGTTTAGCTGTTTTGTCAGTCTGGGTGTTATTCAAGCATAAGCCTGCTGAAAGTATAATTAGACCGTTCCAGTGTTATTTTCACTGCATCTTACATGTTTCTTTCCAGACAAAAATTAATCCTTGAACACACAACGTTGTCTGAAAAACGGGGGCATAAGGGGGGGGGGGCAAAAAAAAAAAATTTAAAAAAAAAAAAAAATTAATTTTT
>BLKM01000864.1:1059849-1067349 GCA_013340265.1 Coptotermes formosanus
ATTTAACCAGTGAAGATAGGACACACAGGGATTTCCGAAACGTCGTCGGTAAACTTGTTTCGCACATCGTGCAAAAATCCAGAAAGCAGGAAACAGTACTTATTTCACGGTGAAAGTTTAAAATAAAGAATAATGTTTTTTGTCAAAAAGAAAAAGGAAACAGCAATAAACAGATTAGTTGTCCTGTTGTTGGAACAGGCCAACAAATACTCTCACCGGGTGCACACGCACAGCTCCAGTGGCGGTGGAAAATATCCGCAGTATAAAGTAAAGGATTCCAGCAACAAGAGTAGCCGAGTTTGAAATAACAGATATTCCTGAAACGAAGATGCGTTGAACTGCCTTTTATTAGATACACGTTTTTTCTTTTATAAACACACTCTACGGTACATTACATGTGCTGTGTTTTAAAATGCGGAAAAATGGCTTTCCTACGCATCCCATCACTAAAACTTTTTTAACTAAAAAATATTACTTTTCTCTATATTCCTCTCCCCTCTTTATTGGATGCTGCAGTACCAACACCATAAGAACGGAGTTTCAAGGAAGATTTAAAAGCCATTCTCCCAAGATTCTCTTCCTATACTTTTGGGCTGCCTAATTTTCAGCTCTTCGTATTCCTCTCTTGCCTCTCTCCCATTCAAAGCCCTTTCTATGTTTTTTGTGTGTGTGGCGCCGACCACAGATAATGCCACCCCATCCCCTTAGCGCATAGAAAAACAAATTTCCCTTCCTCACTAATTTTCTGTGGTCCTTTTGTTACATTAAGTATGTACTTTCTCTAGCACTGTTACCAAACATACTTAATCTCATATACACAAAATGTGCATGTATCAAGTTTTAATATTTAATACAAAGTTTGGTGTTCTTTGGTGTCTGGAAACTCGTTAAATTGTATGTGCTATTAGTACCCTTGAGCAGGGTAGGATTTATCGGCAAAGTTTTAGTTGAGTAAAAATGAAATCACATGCAGAGTCACGGTTTAATCTCATTTAGTATTGAAATCAGTGTTAAATAGTTCTAATGTTTTACAAAGCATGATGAGACCAAGGGTTCAGCTGTTTCAGAAGCAGATGCGTCATATCAGACTACTGGAATACACTTACACGTACTGCTTTTAGCCGGATATGTTCAGCAAAGAGCAGCACGCCGACTATAGCATGTATTGCACGTCCTTTTTATACAGAGCCTGATATACGCATTTAGACCTTACGTCATTACCTATGTCTCATTCTACGTGCCTACATTATTTTGAAGACTATTTTTATATGGTAATACTTGTACAAATGCTTTTGTAAACGTAACATCTTTAAGACTTTGAATCTTAATATTTAAAATGTATTTTTCCAAATTGTGTACCCACTGTAGCTGTCTTAGGCTATAGAGTATTATATTGAAGTTCCATTTTCTCTTAACTCATATTACACATGATTTAATTACACGTAAAAGATATCCACAAAGTCCTATTCCTGTTTTAAAAATTTATTATGTGAAAACAGAAACAGATAGAGCTAGGCAAAATAATACACATTTGTTTTGATTATCAAGAAATTTTAAAATACGAACAGGACTTTGTGGACATCCTGTACTTCATTTTATTAACCACTTTCTTTGTATTCTTGTATTTTTATTTACTGCCGTATGCAGCCTTTTCATCAATTTAAACTTGATCGTCAGTATGCTTACTTTATATTGACTACATAAGCCGCCTCTTTCAAGTAGCTGTTCAGTACACTATGTGCTAACTTTTTCTCCATCATTCTGCCTGAATATTGTGATTATTCTCCCTTAAAATTTTACTTATTATTATTGTTTCTAACTTCATTCAAATATTCATCGCGTAAATCTTATTTGGCAAGGACTGTGCCTTCCGTCGTTATTTAGTTCTATTTCGGTAATGTGCATAGTAAACATGTGAGACAGTTTGATTTCCTATAGTACCTTCTCCAGACAGAGCGCTGTGACACTGTGTCTGTGATCAGCATAGAACTGCATGCACACGCAATACTGACGCTCGCCAATGTTCCATAACCCAGTGCATACATTACCTGTCCCTTGCAGGAAAAAAATATATATCTGAGACTGTCCCAGAATTAGAAACAATGTCACAACAATCTGAAATTTAAACTGATGCTCCTCACAATGACAAAACGATAGGAGTTGAAGTGGAGGTCAATGACGATGCAGCCATGAGACTAATAAGACCGGCAGTGTACGTATTAACGTAACACTAGGCGCGTTCGCGTAACCACTGTCGCCGTGGAAAAGCAATAAGTATTAAACATTCTCAGTATGTGTCTGAAACCTTAGTTATCCACCATGCAAAGCGCATACGCCGCCCTGTATTTCCATCTGTGGCCTGTCTGTCTCTGCCATATTTTTCCACATTATCTCATAAATGGCACGAATTTCGGGAAAAAGTTATTTAACATAAAATATGTTTTGATTTTCTCAACAACTTCTGCCTGAAGCACTCCTCATTCTAAGCAGAAATAAGCGAGATATTATCATATATGTATATAGGTTTTCAAGCAAAGTACCCACTATTCTTGTCATATTTTAATCCAACTTGAATTTTCTCGACAGATTTTCGAAAAACCCTCAAATATCAAATTTCATAAAAATCCGTCCATTGGAAGTCGAGTTGTTCCATATGGACAGACGGACGAACAGACAGATGTCGAAGATAATAGTCGCTTTTTGCAATTTTGTGGACGCGCCTAAAAAGGCCCCCACTAAATATACATTGGAGTTCATTTATATTCAGGAATCAGAGCAGTGCGTTGGTGATAAACTTACGTGCGTCAGTTGCACGAAAAATATAAATTATTAATTTTAAAATTGCATGATTTTAGACTTAACGCCGTGTAGTTTGCTGTGTGTGTACCATTTTACCAAATTACACGGCATTAATTTCTACTTGCCTCTGTGAGTACTTCAAACCTCACCGCGTTACCGTATACACGTCAATCCGTCTTTCGTTATACTTTGAATAAAGTGCTGTGCCTTATGTAAATCTGTATGAACAGCAACTACATGACACTCACTACTGTACAGTTCTGTCAGTAATACCAATACGAAAAGGTCGCAAATATTCGGATTAGAACAGACAGTAATTATACTACTCGTTCCACAGCACAAGATCTTAAAATTCTGTGTAAGTAACTTATGTTAGCATCAGATCTTGGTAAACTTCACAACTTTTAGTACGACGCGTTCTTTTAGTAAGACGCGTTCTTGAGAATTCAAACCCACATGTAATTTACTAAGACGATAGCTAATGAATTACTTTAGATGTGCTTTTGAAGTTGTGAAAGGAAATAAGTTACAAGCATCCGGCAGAGTTCATTAAAAAAGACTTTAAATCCGCTAGCCACTTAAGAAAATACGCCGGCCGATATTCTAAGTGCATGCTTCATTCAAATACTTCTGTAGTTTACACTGGTCTCCCAGAAAATACGCGTAGTTTGTGGTAACAGTACCTCTAGAGCTTCTCTTTAACTCTTTAAACAGTAGCATTGACAGGAATGACATTTAAACATTCGGTTCGTACCGCGCAGTAAACACGCTCCATCGCGGTTATAAAAGCAAGTCAGTTAATGCTTTATCGGGAAGTCGTCGTTGTTGCTCTTCAGATCCGTATAAAACACATAAATGCAAAAATGTCAGAAGCTGTAACTTTTTAAAGTTAGACCTGGTGTTAATCACTAGGCCTTAAGGGTTTAATATACTGTACACGCCTACTTCGATCGTAAAAGTGGGGAGAAAATATTCTGTCGAAATTTCGATATCCACCTACAAGTTAGCCGCTGTTAAAATCCAGCATTACACAACTCAAGTACAAAAAGAAATTGGTTCTTTCAGTTTTATTAAAACTTATTTTAAAACTTAAAAACATAGTGGTAGTGTAACACCCTGACACATTTAAAGCACCAGATACTGCATTAATAAATCCTGCACAGAAGACGTCAATAAATTGTATAAACATTTAATGTGGTCCTGTAGTTCTTACTATTCTTATCAAAAAGACCAAACCCTTTCATGGAAATCTGATGCCCCAAGTTCTTCCCAGAACTTCTTGTTTCTATTACAGTTCACCGAGTTGTGCCTGTACTTACATAAATAATTCGAAGTACATGAATTAACATAAATGTTTGAAACTGCATAAATCAGACATTCCCCCCCCCCCCCTCCTAAATGTGAGTTGAAAACCAAAGACTTCCGCTGCTACAATGCTCACTGTACAAAACTTCACAATGCTCTTGCAGTTTCTGATCTACGGTTCCCAGAAGGGGAAATTAAAATTTTATAAAACTCTCCGTACATTTATGTTTTTCAACGTATAATATAGGAAGCTGCTGACTAAAAAATACGTAGGCGAACTTTCATAACATTTGTTTGGCTATTCGCAATTCTAAACGAAACAAAATTTTCCTCTACATCATAAGTTTTACGTCGGTTTTAACAAAGTCTGATGTACATAATGAAAGGCATTTCGAGAGATTTCTAATTGAGCAGGACAGACGGAGCAACTGTACACTCTAAGAGCTAGCAAATTTGTTTTCTGTGATAATTACTCCAACATAGTGTTTTGGTCGTTTTCAAAATGAATTATTTGGTGTTATGGGAAACAAGAACATAAATATTGCAGAGGCATTTCGCAAAACGTTGTTCCTTCTTATGAATATTAAATCCTCCGTTCAAAGGTTACGAATTAGTCCGACTTTTATATTCTCATTTGTTACACACTCCGTGCTCCACCGGCTGGTCGGAGTTTTCCGCTGAACTCTCCTTTCTTGGGTTTCCAAGCTGCCTAATCATTTCTTACTGTCGTATTGTGACACATACCAGAAATTTCACTTCTGAGACCAAAAATAAAAATCCGTTAAACCTCCTGGTGCGTATGGCATGGCAATGCTCTTACTGCATCACCTCAGAAACAGTAATGTGTCTACATATTGCCCATGCAAGGGTATTCATTGTTTAGCTGGTAATTTATGTCTTCTTTGAGGTTCCTCGTTAAATTTCTCATCAATAAAATTACTGGTTAGTACAAACATTACGGTGTATGAATTACTTAAAAATGTAAAATTCATGTATTAGAATAATATGAATCAATTAATATAAATTAACATAAATTTATGTTGATCAAAAGCAGTTTAAATTTAAGATGGAAATTTTTACAATTATCTTTCTAGCTATAATTTTCATGTATATCCCTTTCAGTGACCCATTCTTACACACCACAGCCATTAAGAAATAATATGAAGTTTCAGGTAGACTCGATATGCACGCCATGAATTTGTAAAAGTTCTTAAAACAGAGCTGCGGTGCTGCCACAAACAGATAAATTTCCATCGGCTCAGTTCTATGCTGTCATGTCGCCCGAAGCGTAGGGACGTTTCGACAACCGTTATCAGCAGTCACTGCCACATCTTTTGCGTATCTGTTAACTACAAGAATGAACTGTCGCGTGGGGACAGTCTACTGGCAGAATTTAAAATTTTAGGCTTATGTATAGCCCCTTCAGCTTAGAAACATACAAACGTGTGAAACTGGTACTATTTTATAAACCTCAATACAACAAAAATCAGTATCTGTAATAAGAGGTAGAACTTTGACTGACTGGCTGACTGACTGACTGACTGACTAACTAACTAACTAAGTCCATAGAGCAGAGGCCTTCTTGAGAAGCTAACAGTTTGTCAGCTAGTCAAGAAATTTCCCGCATTTTATAGAACCCGGAGGTTCATTACCGCATTCACAAGAGCCCGCCACCTGTCCCTATCCTGAGCCAGCTCAATCCAGTCAATTCCCCCATCCCACGTCTTGAAGATCCATTTGAATATTATCCTCCCATCTACGCCTGGGTCTCCCAAGTGGTCGCCTTCCAGCAGGTCTCCCCACCAAAATCCTGTATGCACCTCTCTTTTCCCCCATATGTGCTACATGCCCCGCCCATCTCATTTTTCTCGATTTGATTACCCGAATAATATTTGGTGATGAGTACAGGTCATTAAGTTTCTCGTTATGTAGTCTTCTCTACTCCCCTGTCGCCTCGTCCCTCTTAGGCCCAAATATCCTCCTCAGCACCCTATTCTCGAACACCCTCAGTCTTTGTTCCTCCCTCAGTGTGAGAGACCAAAGAATTTTGATTAGGAGATAAAAAAAGGCACCAGATAAAGACAGTGACGATATGCTGTAGTGTAATATCACAGACTTGTCTCGCACAAAGTCTTACATCCTCTCACGCCTCGAGGCGCTCTTCGTCCCTGTCTGCTTTTTGTACTTCCTATTCTTTAAAAAAAGTACTTACAAATGAAATGTGAAGTACAATGTAACAACCAATACCAAGAATCTGAGATATCTTGAGGCTTCTAAACGCTCGGACGACAAAACAATTCGTGCAAGTCTTTCCTAAAAATCGTAATTAAAAATACAGTTTCTCGAAGTAGGCAATGCAGACCCTGCATCAACATATACCTCGCTGGACAGACTGTTACCGCTATATCAGACTGTTAATGTGTTCCTGTGTAAAACCTTACCAAAGTAAAGGAAGAATAATTCACGAATCAAAACGCCGTGAACTTCGGTTGTTTTATTTTGCTTTACGTAACATTTGAATACAGGGTGATCCACAGATTATACAGATTTAAATCTCCATGATGCCTAACGCCTAGCACTGAGACTAAAAAACATCTGTAACGTGTTTTAGCACTGTACACAGGATTCTGGTCAGTATGAACCCTATGAAGGCTTATAAAACTCTAAGTGCCTCTCTTTCTCAGTGCTTTTCGATTGGGAAATCTCCAGATTTCGTTTGTTTGCCTATTGTTAGGGGTAGTCTTAGAACCAAACAGTACATAAAAATTCAGTGCCTACCTAATAGAGAACAAACTCCGCCTTCTTTACTAAGACCACCTGGTCAAAGCAGTTGAAGGAAAAACCGGTATTGTGTGTGCGACTCGCATCGAACAGATAGCTACACTATGTGACACAATGCAGAGTTTCTAAATGTTAAAGCGTGTGGTTAACAGAGCTTTAAAAAGATAAAGTCTCCTTGTCCCTACGAAAGCATGTATGGGGAGTGGAGATATAGCTCCACTCATTCTTAATCTCAGCATTAGATGGAAGTGCGTGGTTAGCTTCACACCCAGAACTCTTTAATCCCTGGAAAGAATCCCGGCACCCATTGAATACGAGAATGGGTGGGCCCCAGAGCCAGTCTGGACGTTTCGGAGAAATCTCTACGCAGTTAAATTTAACCTTTTAAAGCCTAGCGCTAACTTTAGGTACCACCAGCTTTAACATTAAAAAATTCTACGTGGTGCCCACATTACGTTTATGTGTTTTGTACGGATCTCAGAACAAACAGCAACTTTTGCCTTATAAAACATTAAGAGACTGGTTTTTATAACCGAAGTGGAGAGTGTTTACAGCGCGGTACGCACTGAGTCCTCATATAAAACAGATATGCTTAGTCTTTAAAGGGTTAATTAT
>BLKM01000864.1:1072349-1154898 GCA_013340265.1 Coptotermes formosanus
TCAGCAATATGTTATTGTTTTAAGAGGCAAGCTTCATTCTGAATAACTCAATGAGTAAAGTCACACATCACATAGTCAGAGATCGGGATATGATTCCGGCATCAACATTCCTCTTCCGACTACTACATTCTGACCGACGCTTTGGTCCAGACTGTACTTTCCAAATTAGTTAACAGGTTCTGTTCCTTAGGGTTAAAGTAATGGCAGCTTGAAGCTGACCACTTTCCATCACATGGTATTGTGATGTAAAATGTATACTACAGTTTTATGCCCAAATTCACTCTACCGCTTTATGGTGTGGTATTAGGCATACAGGCAATAATTTTTTGGGGGGCGATCAGCTGCACTGGTACCGAACCGGAACTTGGCATTGCACTAACCATGTCTGTACCATCAGTGACAGAAGTTAATTACCTAGAAGCTTCCGTTTAATGGTGGGACTGATTTTATGTCGAAGCCTCTGACCCACAAATAAGACATCATTACACTTATTTGCTGTAAGGTTTGTACTTTATAAACACGTACAACCCGTACGGCTGTGTAGGCCGGAGAGGTTATAAAAAGGTAAAGCAATCCCTGTACAGGCCTGGACAGGCCCTGAGTGGTAGAGGGAGTTCAAGCTGCCAGATTTCAAGACAGTCGGCACATGAAGGTGGTAAAGATGTCAGCCCTAAGCGCCGGCCGCCTTTACACCCCACAAAATATTCCTGGTGCTCATTTCTGCTAGAGGCTGCGTCGACGCCAGGGCCATAGTGCGGCCGGAAGGATTATGTCAATGCCAAATTCCAATGACACTGTCGCGAATCGAACCCGCTACCTTCCGGCTAGTAGCGCAGTGCCTCAAGAGACATTTTACTAATGATGACTTATAACTGCCATCTAAAATTAAAGAATTTAGGATATATTTAACTATGGCATATATAGGCCACGTTTTCACCACCTGATACACGCCAACTTCTGTATTATTAACTGAGAAAAAAAAAAACAAATGCAAGTGCTACATGCAGTAAATATGGCACATCCGCAAGTCGAATTTGTACAGTAGTATGTGTTACGAGAGTCGTAGAGTTCTCTGCATGTTAATATGGAAGGCACAAAACGATTTTTGTATTAGCAGACAAATCCGAACATAAAATCCGTAAATGTAAGTGATATGTACAAGAGAAAAAATTGCCCTTGTGATATAGACCTCATAACAATCATGTCAGCGCAACCCCAACAAATAATTAAGTATGACCCTTTGATTACCATCGGCGTTCATATCAGCACTAATGTACTGAATGTCAAACACGACGGCAGGTGGCTACTAATTGCGCCGTAGCACTGATTGTCACACGCTGACAGCTAAACCACACAGCGTCCGTCAGACTGCCCTGTCGGTAAACTGCTCACTTTTAGTCGCCAGTGAATAGTTACTGTTAAGCACTGTTATAGCATGTGGGGTTGACACTGAAACGTATTATCCGCTGCAGCAGTCCTTCCCTAGATTCTTTTATTTCTCTGAGCACGCGGATATCTTGATGGTCTATATGGAACAACAAAGAAATTTGATACTAACGTTATCATTCCAACTAAGAACAATGTGCTATGCTATATTATGGATGCAGCCGAGAGAACTGACAGCATATATATATATATATAAAATATTACAGAAAAATATCAATTTTAGAAAATTCTGTCCATTACTCTTTGTTCAAAGCTGGTTAATGATCACCACTGGTAGGTACCAGGGACGAAACATCTCAATCAAGCACAGTTTTGGAGCCACTGATTTAGAGGTAATAGCACTTAACGAGTATCATAAATGTAATTAAATGCTTATGGATAATAACGTAGTCGGCTGCAAGACCTCAGTATAACGCATGACCAGTGCAAGTGGGAATCTTGCAACATTGGAGTCTTTTATATCTGTCTCTCCCTGTCTGTCTGTGTAACAAGCCGTCACTCATCCACCTTCTCGTTGCGTTCTAACTTTAGTTTGTTAATCCAGTCGCCGATGTTTCTCAACAATACGGCAAGGTCTGTGTACTTTATGCGCCTTATTTAAAAGTGTTACACTAATATTACGCCGTACTGTTTTGTGATTTCGTAAGATGTGGATACGATATGAACGCAGTAATAGAAATGGAAAGCTGTGGGATTTAAATGTATAGAACCAGGCGCGCTAATTGCCTGGTTCTGTTATATATATGTAAAGCCATTAAACCTTGCCAGGAATTTTAATTACAAGCACTGTCCTTTATAGAAATCAGGGTCATTTGGTAGCCGTAAGTCTCAGATTAAAAAAAATCGTCTTTAGCTCGAATGGGTCTAACTTTTTCATTTTTCTCTCTGTGTTTCTTATTTCAAAACCATAAACCAATTATATATGAAATTCCGAATCTCTTCCTTCCCAGAAGTTCTTTGTATCTCACAGAATACATGTGAAAGGGAATTATATAAGTGTATGTAGCTACTTGTGAAAAGTGATACCGTGTAATTTTATAGACAGGTACAAAAGCTTAAGAAAATATGTTTGCTCCATAGTCAGGGTATAAGACAATCCTTATACCCTGAAGATGAAAGCAGCAAATTTCTTCAAAACACTGGCAAGTATGTACCAACCTACATGTCATCAGAGCACAGAAAACTTTAAATGTTCATAGTCACGTACATGGAAATGTCATACAGAAATGTAACCTACCTAAGGGACAAAGTAGCTACATATTAGAATATTCTGATAGATTCTTTCCCTCCGATTAACTAATCACGTGAGTTCTGAGTTATTTCGCCGAACTTGGGTCACTGTGTTGAACGTTTCATCCATTTTTATTACTGAGTGCAAGTAAGATTTCAGCTCGGATCATAACGGCTGATCATTAAATTTCATTACACTTTAGCACATCGAAAATATATCGATTATTTTATTTATATTATAAAATGTTTGTAAATACTTATTACAGTGGGAGTACTTTGATGATTATTATTGCTGGCTGTGTTTAATATGGGGTCATCAAGAAAAGACGCGCCATTTACAAGTAATTAAATAGTTCTGTATAATAGAATAAGAAGCAGTCGTCAGTTAAAACCCACGGAGGGCTGAACAAATTTAAGCCACAGAACACTAGTGTGGAAATTATTACTGAAACAACATTTGTTTTGATGTGAAAGGTACGAAAATTTTCAAACTTTAGTTCTAAATATAGTATGGCAGTCACCGGGAGTTAAATAATATACTTACAGTGGATAACATTTCCCCGCTTTATTAATGTTGCCCGACCACCATGTACGTAAGTATGAACATGCTACAATTACAGCGTCGTTTTTTGATCACCCTGTAGGATCGCTTCCATGTCCATCATGTACAGGTAGGTTTAAGAAGCTCTAATTGGTCATTCATTAACAATAACAAATATATCGATAATGTTTCTTAACAATAATTTATATGGATATATTTCAAAGGACAATTTAATAGCACTATATTCAATGTACGCGTGTAAACAGTGTCCTTGCACATTAGCAATGAATTGGGTTGCTTATACCAATCATTCTTGTATCCAAATAAAATTACAGACACTTCAATGATGTAATCCGAGAGGCAATGTTTTGACACGTAAGATTTGATTCATGCCGACAGCAATGAAGATAGAACAGGCTACCGTACTGCTCTGTCACTATACGCAGCTGCCCCACAGTAATTTCAGTGCAAAATAATTTCAAATATAAATGTTACTTAAAATGTCACTCAATTTTTGACAAGAGGGTTTACGTAACGAATAAAAACCTGCACCCCTTATGGGCAGTTGTGATTCGAGGCACATATGCATATTATTATTTATTATAGTCACTATCGCATAAATTGTTTCTCCTTGTGTTTCGTAACATTTATATTATACAGATTCTACAATAAAATGCATAAGTGTAGTCATTAATTATTACTGCATTCTAAAACTTTCTTTTATGTGCGTACTTTCACGTTGACTTGCGATTTCCAAGGACAAAACCATCAGTAATCGTCAAAGATATGTCGTAATAATTTGTTTTAAGCCATTTAGTACTTTAAAATATACCCAAGTTGTAAAAAGAGGTGACCCATATTTCTTATCAACTTGTCTCTTTAATAGCATGGAAATGGTTAACGTACAGTTCTAGCGAAAAGCGACACGATTCTGAAAAAAAAAACATTATCATTTAAACAAGAAAGAGAACCACCAACGCAAGAACATATTCTTCAAATCATTCAACACAAAGTGCATAATTTTCAGGCAAAATATTATCAGCAGTCACACGCAGTAAAATACACGTATCTGTGTACTAATATAGCCTATTATCAACGTAATACTCAGAACTTTTGCCTTATTCAGTTAGAGGTTTACAAATATTTGTCTGAATTATATACCTTTTAAACCGTTGCTACACTGAATATGTTGCTTAGTTAAAAGGAACACAAAGAACTGATCGGATGGCAACTGTCTTATGTGAAAAGTAGCGGGTTCAAATCTCGACAATACAATTAGCTATAACGCCTAAGGCTTTGTGTGTTTCACAGTGCCTCTAAGTCAGTTCCGCGATAGTAGCTCAAATTTGGCCAAGACTGCTTCCTTCTACAACCAAAACCACTCACTAATCATCCCAACACTTAATGCTGTATAGTACCGAAGCGATGCAGAAGATGCAAATATTCCGGGATATGAAGCCATGTCATAAATGTTGCACCTTTAGCAACACCGCTGTGACAACCTCAAATCTCGCACTGATAGCGTCGTCAAATAAACAACAGTAAATAACAATACAGGGATGTCTCTCAGTACAAGACAAATATGAACGCTCTACTTACAAAATTCCTTCTTTCATTATTTCGGACTGAACAGTAAATGAATCACAACAGAGTGGTGTTTTATAGCGCGCTATTTGAATGGCGTAACCACACAAAAGGGCGGTAACCGTAAGCTAACATACAAATGATAATCAATCCCCTTTAATTCCTTAAAGGGCGAATCTGATATCGTAAAACACACAAGCCTTTAATTCCTACCTCACAAACCAAACAAACTCTATCAGTAATTGATGCTCAAAAAATTATCATTCTGTTCTGACAGCCGATTGCAAATATCTGGGCGAAATATCGAGTTTTTATAAACTTCCGCCAGGTGGCGTATGTACACACCACTGCCGATTAGAGGATTAAAGCACAGTGGTAACGACACAGACTTGCTACTGTAGAATTCAACAACAGATTCTACGAATAAGCAGCCAATATTTCCATAAATAGCCTTAACAATGAATCCCGGGGATTCTAAACGTCGGTATTAACCCTTTAAAGAAGAAGCGTATCTGTTTTATATAAGGACTCAGTGCGTACCGCGCTGTAAACACTCTCCACTTCGGTTATAAAAACCAGTCTCTTAATGTTTTATAAGGCAAAAGTTGCTGTTTGTTCTGAGATCCGTACAAAACACATAAAAGCAATGTGGGCACCACGTAGAATTTTTTAATGTTAAACCTCGTTGTATGTAAAGTTACCGCTAGGCTTTAAAAGGTTAAAGGAAAATGAGTTGTCAACATAAAGCTGCCGTCAGTTTAAACATTGTTATTTTGGCTGTTAAACTGGGTGAGGCCCACAGATAGTCTCGAACTGGTACAAAAGAAATAATCTCTTCACCTAGCTGGAATGTATTCCCCAGTTTGTAGCCCATAACTAATAATTGTTTATATATAACATAGTTCTCCGTATAAATAAGTTTAATAGAACTTCTGTTGATCTAAATCTGCATTGTCAGGATGGTTCTTTCATACGGACTTATAGGCAAGCCAAAGGTAACAGAAAATCATATTCAGTTAACACGTTTAAATAGGTGAGATAAAAGTTTCAAACTCTAATAAAGCATTTCGTTAATTTTCATTCCTCTACCTTCTCAATATAATTTTGACAAAGTAAATATCTCACTTTCGGAAGACAACAATTCTGTGTTATGATTAAAAATAATTCTTACATCACTTGTAGATAAAAATTTAAAAACCAGCGGTTGATGCTTTTTAGAGTGTTTCAATGTACAGTAATAAAATATGTCTAAAGAAACTGGGTCAAAACAGGTTAAAGCAAACAGTTAGCTAAGTCACACTCGGTTTGTGGGTCATAAGTATAAAATTAGTACTATAATATCAATATCGTGACTACGTGTCGTGACAAGGTCGAGAAAAAAATTGTGTTGATTGATGAATTACCAATAGAGCTGAAAAAGTCACCGTTACGTTCAGTATCTTGGTCTCCATATTTGACTGCATGAAAAATGTGAAGGTTCACGAAATATATGCCTTTTCTTATATATTTGTTAAAGCAAATGAAGTGCAGTACACCGACATGACACACTTTTGTATGATTTCTGTTGCATTTCAGTCTATTATTTGTAATGTCGTTTACTGAAAAACAAATGTGCAGAAGAGGCGAAAAGATAAAACGTAAAGTAACTTTAGTGTTACAAACTTTAAGGCCGTAAATTTACAGTCCAATAAGAAATATAATATAATATAATTCGGTATTAAAGCCACCGCTTTTGCTTCATCAAACAGGATATATGATGAGGCCCAGAGCTGAAAATTTATGTTTCTGAAACAGCCGAATTTTTATACCATGAGTCTGTTGACACTTCGCAGTACATGTCATGAGGGCCACAGAATGTAAATATCAGGAAAAGTGCAACTGGTTGACCATGCTGTGAAGGGAAATATTTATACATGAGACAGTAAGTACCATGAAGATGTGGGGAAAGCTGTGCAACGAGCAGCTTCTTTATTATTTCTAACCAGATTGTATCAAGGTGATAAAATGGAAGGTACAAAATGTAAATTTTATGGAGTACAATTCAGTGTATTGATTTTATTCTGTGTTGTGTATTATGGAATTAAATTTTGCAAACGTAATAAATAGTTCGAGTGGAGGCAAAAGGCATAAAAAAGTTTTGTTGCAAAGCCAAAGAAACAAGTGGTCATAAATGGAAAGATAATATTAGAATGTATCTTAAACAAATAAGGGTTAGGACGTGGACTAGACGCAAGTCTTTTAACAAACATCTAGCAGCAGACTTTCGTGAACGTGGTGATAAAACGTAGAGAGGTTTCCACATTAGGACACAGTCGTTTAAATCGACATCTATTTAAACTGGGCAGGTAGACAATCCCCGGAGTGACAAATGCAGATGAAACGGCCTTACACGTTATTTCTGACTGTCAGGCACTAGCAATGTTTAGATATAGGCCGGGTCATTATTTCTAGAATCCAAGTGACTTTACTGACACCTCCATCAGCATGGTAGTGCACTTTGTGCAAAGTGCGGGGTTGCTTGAAGGCTTAAGCAATGGGTTGAACGGAAGATCGGGAATAGTCGAGGTGCCAGGGTCACTGTCATGCTCTAGTACTGTACTACGGTCTAATTTACTCTACTCTAGAGAGGTTTCCATAAAAAACTGGGGAATTTTTGGCCTCAAATTGACTACTAGATTCTCAAGGGATCTGCTCTATGGAATTAGTTACTTGGGAAAGATGTACTTGATTAAAGGAAATTTGCATTGCAGTTTGAATTATAAAGTATAAAAGCAGCCTTTGTTATTTTCTGAACAAAGACAGTGAATCTGGGCTCAGCAAGTGTCATTGAAACAAATATGGTGATCAGAATACTGCAGCTCATCACTACCGTCAAGCCTTAAAATTCATGGCTTTTATCTACCTCTGAAATTTACATGATACGAACTTTTAACTTCATGTTACGGTTTTGCATATTGAATTATCATGACGTATATAATTACTTCTGATGTAATTATGCAGACTCCATGTTTAAGAATATTATACAAAGTATAATCATATATTTGTAGTTCTTCATATTTTGTGTTACACATATAATAATGGATTCCATAGTATTATTAAGAGTATATTACATTCTAATTTTATTGTTGACTATTAAGTGCGTTGAAAAAATGAAACATTTTGTGTCTGGAGGCAGTGGTGTCCGAAGTTCATAAATGGTGGGCCAGAGAATCAAACGTATATCATCTCATATTCCTATGACCTTGTTATTAACAAACTGCCATTATAAGAGTAAATGTGATATAAGGCTATTATTAGTAATATGCATGGCCAAATTTTGCTTTAGGACGTTGCAGTGACATGGCACTAACTCGTTATGGTTTGTACGTACAAGTATCTTATGGAAAAGTCTGCTGCAAACGGCAACAATTCTTCCTATACCGCGGCTGCGGCGATGAAGAATAGGCTGATTCGACATTGTTGCCAGATCTACAGTACGTTCTACAAACAAAGGCACTATGAAACAGTAATAAACAGAAATTTAAAAACGTACAGAAAAATTATATGTTGATAAAACCACGTGAATTCGTGTTATATTCTGGACTTATAAAGGACTATCAGTACGATAAACACAATGAACCCATTGAAGGAGGCACTTCTAGAAGAGTAACGTTGCCCTTTGTTGGAACAACGCATGCTGGCCCTCCGCTGCACAGTTCCCCTACCTGGCAAAACTGTCTTATGCTTCATGCTTCAAGTGCTCTTGCCGCGGCTACAGTATACTGTATTAAGTCATATATGCGAAGGCCAAAATAGCTTTGGAATAGCTTTTTTGAACTTCGCACAACTCCAAGGCGTTTAACTTCCTTCTTACTGTCGCCTGGGATGTAAAGCCATGTAGGTTAGTGAAGCAGAAATATACTGACTTTTCGGAACAAAACAATGCCTCCATCTTCAAGGTGGAGGATGGTGGCAGACTGTGAGGCGTCACTCCTAGGACGACAGTAATATTCATAGTTATCCCCGTGTGAACTTCAAGTGTCAAATTTCCTGTCTTTTTTAATGGTGTAATTATTGCAGTTTTCATGTTCAAAAACGCGACAGAATCTAAAATGGCCCACCTTGCACACCACTTGCAAGTTTCTAAACCACAGCCACAGACACACCAGTAGATCAGTTTTAAGTGTACTATAGAAACATTAAATATGTACAAATTTCATCACTTTTGAACTGGTCACACGATGTATTATATATGGATCTACGTTTTGAAGCATGGATTATATTTTGTACTTTGTCGTAATAACAATGATAATTTACTCATACATATTATGTAAATACATTTAAATTATTGCTTCCAGATGTAATTTTGTTGTTGGATGGAAATCACGTTATCAACTTCTTCAAATTCGCCCTCAACCTTTTCACCTATTCACTGTTAGCACTTTTTGTAACTGCACCAGATATTTTTAATGCACATGTTCCAGCGTTTCACAGTACTCCCAATTGCGGGTGATTCTAGTTACAGTAATTTTTTTCGTGGACACAACATTTTGTTAGAAGGTGTGTTTGTAGCCCAGCTGTCTAGTACTACGGAAATCTCAGCTTGACGAATTTTGTGCGTTCTTTCTTGAAAGATATCTGTATGTCATGCAAAAAAAAAATGTTGCCAAATTTTTTGAAAAAAAATTGTGATATGAAAGGACACAATACAGAATTGTGCAAAAATATCAAATCATAGGCTCAGTGCTGGACAAAAATAAAATAAAAGGACTTGTATTTTTTATGCTGTAGGCTATAGTTTACATTACGTTGTATTGCAAACAGCCAAAATAACAAAATTTGTTGCATGGAAAATTGCAGGACCGAAATTTTCGAAGACATAAAATTCCGACTTTTGCTGAAATTAATTCTGACACCATTGTTTAAAGAATATTCATAAGAGGAGAAACACAGGGCTAACTACATTCTTTGCAAGAATTGAAAGAAAACATTCCAACAGAAATTGCTGCTATACCACAAGAGTTCCGCTGCATATCAGAAATAATTTCAGCAGGCGCAAGGCCTGCTTAGAAGCTGAAGTCATCATTGCGAAACTGTTCTATGAAATAAAGCTAGTTGAACTGTAGGGAAAGTTCAGAATCTAAAACTGCCGGCGGAGGCAGGCTTCGTATACGATTAAGGCTCGGCGACAGCTGCCGTTCTGAGACCGGCTATTAAAGGTACGCTTCTTGCCACAGTTGCTACACAGGTTTCTCTTCGACCCGGGACGATTACATCACTGATCAGCGCAAACAGCTGGTAAGCCCTTCTCTTTTGCGAGTTTTTAGGTTTTCGCAGCGGTGTCGCTAAGGTATCCGTTCTTGTAGGGTATAACGCCGCGTCAATGGGTAAACGATTCCCGACGTTTCGAGAAAAACAGGTACTGATCCAGTCTTCAACGGTCGGATATTTCGATGCTCTAAGGTGAGAACACCACATTTTCTCAACAGCTGTGGCCAGCTACTTCTTTAGGCGCGTCGTATCGCACAAGATCAGATATCTGCCTTTCTCTTTTAACATTAACGTGTAAAAATACAGAAAAATGTGACTTATTTGTAGAGCCAGACTACTCAGTCTTAAATAATTAATATTTTCACGAAAGTACGGGCAAAATATTTATTTATTTTTAACACGTGTACAACATTAATTCAATTTTTGATGCCTACAGCGCCAGTGAATTATTCATTTTACCACTGTGTTAGGTGTGTCTGCCATAGGATAAGATTATCCATATGCCAGTCATGAATCACACATCGTTGCACTTATGTAGTGAGAAATATATTCCATTTACTTTTTCAAGGAACTCAGATACCAATCATCACTCTTGTTACAAATGCAGCCCCTTGTTTCAAGCTTTCACTGGTTGTCACAACTAATGAGGGAAGTCGGCAGGATTACTGTTCTAAGAAATAAAGAGATCTATTTGAACTTGTTGGTAGAGAGGCTAAAAATTAACGAGACTCTTCTATATGTAAAGGAAAGTGGTGAAAATACTTTTACCTCGCATTTAAACGGCCACCTTGTAATATTATCATGTGGCATACACGTCAAAAGTGGTCCAGTTATGAATCAGTACGAAAAATACTATAATCTCGGCTTGCTTTGCCCCTTATAGTGCTAATTTTTTCCACTGTGAAGTAACAAGCAAACCCACATTTTCTTTATAACTGCAAGGTAAACTGGACCCGTCCTCATTCGGTATGGTGAATACGCTAAGGAGTGTGGGAAAGACGAATCAGGGTTTGATTTCCAAGACTTCAGACCGCCTGTGGGGCCCACTCAGTCTTGCATTAACCCTTTAAGGCCGAAGCGTATCTGTTTTATATTAGGAATCAGTGCGTACCGCGCTGTAAACACTCTCCACTTCGGTTATAAAAACCAGTCTCTTAATGTTTTATAAGGCAAAAGTTGGTGTTTGTTCTGAGATCCGTACAAAACACATAAACGCAATGTGGGCACGACGTAGAATTTTTTAATGTTAAACCTGGTGGTATGTAAAGTTACCGCTAGGCTTTAAAAGGTTAAAGGCTACGCGGGACTGTTTTCCCGCTTTGAAGTGCCCGGTGAATGTAATCGACAACTAAGCTACATGCAGCGCCTAGGCTGGGGATACGTGAAGCTATACCTCTACTCCTCCATACGTCTCCATAGCATGGTGCTTAATTAAGGATGGATACAGCTATCAGAAAGGAATTTTTAAATAAAGTCAAGAAAGGGACTGAATATTTTGTCTCACTATAAACGAGTTTTGTTCTAACTGAGGAGTCTAATGTTATGGTTAACAGTAAGGAATTAATTGGTACCACAGAATATCTGACGCTATAGATGAGGTGTCGCAAAAACCGATGTCGTTATAACCGGGTCAAATGTATTTGCCTTAACTTCGGGTTTTAAATGTAAATTAACGTGTATGGAAATAAAGGTGATACACTCTACGAGTATAACGTACCCCATTATCTTCCGCACTCCATGAAACAACACCCCATCGTGCAACATTAACGTCATATTTGCTATTAATTAGACCTTATTTATCTAATCGTAAACGAGTAGCTTGTGGCAGCGGTGATTTTACTACCATAACGGTACTGGAGCGGCGTTGCTGGTATCTGCACCGTGTTTACACAGATGTTCATAATGGCTTAGTGTGTAATCAAGTTATAAGTGGCCATTCGCAACGGAGCAAGACGCTATTTACTGATTACTCAGGAAGGCCAGCCTTCTTGTTATGCAACACACAAGCGCCAGTGTTAATTTACGTACAGTAATATACTTGTTTTTAACGCACAGTACTGCAAGAATTGAATCTAAAGTCCGGGCTATGATTTGTAGTGCCTAACTCGAATCCCGACAGGCACCAACATTTCTGAAGGCTACATATCGAGACAATATAAGCTGTTTCACTGCGTCAGTACGTCAGTGAGTAACATGTGTTAAAATGTTGAATCGGTATGGATAGAATTCCGTTTTGTAGACCTACATCAAAATTTATCTGGCAAGTTTATCATGATGGTGTTTTACGAACATTCGAGAATGTCATGTTTGCGACATCGTGATCCACTATGCTACCGACCGAAAGGACGTTTTCAGGACATACATATATAGAAAGCCTATGATTCGGTATTGATGGCAATTTCCATTGTTTTTATTACTTCCTCACCAAAAAACTGTTTTTGACAAGAAAGCTAAAGTTAAAAATTGACAGTGCTGCCTCAAACGGAGGCCAGGGGAAACTAACATATTTCATGAACTTCCCTTGGCCTCCGCTTGACGAAGGACTGTGGATATCAGCGTTCTGTTTTTTATTCATAAGTGCCAGGAAGTTTTTGTTTCTTATTTACACATGATAGGAAGCTTTTGTTTCTTATTTACACATGCTAGGAAGTTTTTGTCTCTTATTTACACGTGCTAGGAAGCTTTTGTTTCTTATTTACACGTGCTAGGAAGCTTTTGTTTCTTATTTACACATGTTAGAAAGCTTTGGTTTCTTATTTACACATGCTAGGAAGTTTTTCTCATTTACACATGATAGGAAGCTTTTGTTTCTTATTTACACATGCTAGGAAGTTTTTGTTTCTTATTTACACGTGCTAGGAAGTTTTTGTTTCTTATTTACACGTGCTAGGAAGCTTTTGTTTCTTATTTACACGTTGCTTACGATCCGTGGACCTCCGCAAGAAAGTGCCCAGCAACAAGGATCAGTAAGTAAAATTTTAATGCTTATTAAGTCTAAGATGTTTTAATTTTTGTTAACGACATATGTTACTCCTTCTGTATGCGCGAATTATTCGCATGGGTACAATTAGTTTTATTAACAAGCCTAACAGAGTTTTACTTACACGTATATTCTGCAGACTGTCATTCAATGTAGTATACAATAGCTGCACACGGTCTATATGAGCACGTGTTACCATTCATATGTAAGTCACATCAAAACAAAACAAAAGGTGCCTTAAACAATTACTATTTATTATCCCTACCGAACATTCGGCGTATCACTGCCTCCTCTTATGTGATCCTCAGACATTTACTCTCTGTTGGTTATTTCTGATCTTCAAGAATTGGGATGGGGGGGGGGGGGCATAGATTGGATTGAGCTGGCTCAGGGTAGGGACAGGTGGTGGGCTCTTGTAAATGCGGTAATGAACCTCCGGGTTCCATAAAATGCGAAGAATTTCTTGACTAGCTGAGAAAATATTAGCTTCTCCAAGGAAGCCACTGCTCCATGGAGTTAGTTATTTCTAGCAGTTCTTACTACAGTCTGGGAGAGTTGTGTTTATGTACCACTCCGCTACTTAAGTTTCCGGCCTGAGAGAGTGTTTATATAGCTACACTGCATCTTTGTTACGACATCCCCAGCAGTACCCATGTGTCTTATGTACCAACATGCAGACCGCTCCTTTCGCATAGTCCGTGATACCATACTCCCCCGGAACGCAAGGAATTTCCATATTACTAAAAGGTCCAGCAGGACAAGCCTCGTGTTACTAACTTTGTTGCTGTAAAGGATACCTCAGAGCCATGGAAGGTCTAATGTTTTATATTATTCTGGAATTTAGGAATCTCTGTTGCCACCGTAGAGTTCTTTCGCTGGGTCTTAGAGAAGACTTCTTCCCCTCTCGGGGGTACCATGTTACAGTCCCTTCTGTACGTTCCACATGGCCACCGAGGGTATTTTGGAGAAGTCCTGAAGCAACCCAAGTTAGACAACTCTACATAATTTCTACTTTCTTGCGTCAAAATTGTGGCTGAACATCGTTTTGCTGGCAGTTTCGTAATTCTGACGTTATTAACCCACACTGATGTGACACAGAAGAAACAACGAAGAACAAAAAGAAATTATCAGTTTGAAATCCACACTGCAATAAATAAAGAAATAAATAACGTAACGAAATACTTCTTCGTTAATTTTACAGTGTTCTGTCAAATGCTGAGACCAAAGCACGTGAAGCGCTTAGTACAACATACCCACATGGGTTATGGGTCGGACGGCTAGATTACAATTTCAGAAAGGAGGGAGACTCTTTTCTTTGCCACAACCAGGGTTTTTCACCTCTTTTCCACGCAGCAACGCGCAAAATAATTTTTCATATCACCCATGAGAATGAAAACAATGCAAAGTGGCAGCTGGTAGCGAAGGGAGATTACATCAGTACTGCCAATTCTCCGATAAAAAAATTACCGCTATATTTCCAGGGATATGTGGAATGTTTGGCGTTGTTTAAAATATTTTATTTATTTATTTATTTATTCCAAGACATCTAGCCGAACCCCTAAAGATGTTCTGCGGAATCCTGGTTGGGAAACACTGGTCACAATGTCGCTAACAATTCATGAAAAGTAATAAAAACGAAAGTAAAGATAAAATATGACTTAATAGTAAGTAAAAGCGCCTTATTTGGTTAGTAACCGTGGCTCCTTCTTCTGGGAGTGAAGCAAAACAGTCACTTCCAAAATCTTGAAGAAGTGTATTCATCCACAACAATGGTAACCACTGACAACATTACACGTTATCACAGCCCAGAATATCACAGTTTGAGTACAATATTAAATGTGTTTAGCTCCTCATTCCACTTACGACGGCCTTTCACTTGCACAATTTAAACTGCCAAGTATGGGAATATAGCAGCCAACGCTGGAAAGCATCTATAAACAAGAGCAGTAGCGGACTGCGGAAATACCTGGCTGCTTGTCTACAAAGTATGTCTTGCATGCAAATAAACAACAAATATATTACGAGTGTTACACCCGTTTCACTGCCGCTGTTGTAATCAGCGTGCCAGGTTCAGTCAAAACCACCTCCTTTACTTTATGTTATATGTAAAGTAACTATTTGTTTTATATTAGTAGGGTAATCAAATCGAGAAGAATGAGATGGGCGGGGCATGTAGCAGGTATGGGGGAAAAGAGGGGTGCATACAGGATTTTGGTGGGGAGACCTGAGGGAAGGTGACCACTTGGGAGACACAGGCGTAGATGGGAGGATAATATTAAAATGGATCTTCAAGAAGTGGGATGGAGCATGGACTGGTTTGAGCTGGCTCAGGATAGGGACAGGTGGCGGGCTCTTGTCAATGCGGTAATGAACCTCGGGGTTGCATAAAATGCGGGGAATTTCTTGACTAGCTGAGAAACTGTTAGCTTTTTAAGAAGGCCTCTGCTCCATGGAGTTAGTTAGTTAGTTAGTTAGTTAGTTAGTTAAATATTTGTTGTACTGTGCAATTCAGTCTTGTAAGTCCCAAATACTAAAGACGAGTGTACAGTCATTTTCGATTGATAATTTATGATAAAGGTAAAGGTCGCCTCATGAAATGCGTATGCAGGTGCAGAAGGGACCCGGTACTAGGAGGAGGTTGGTGGTCAGTATGACGCTCGGGCTATTTTACCGTCGGGAAAGACCCAGTATGCTTTGTACATGAGGCTGGGTGGGCCCCAGGACCCGTCTCGACGGCACGGAGAATCTCGCCTTCACCGGAATTCGATCCGCGAGCCGTCCAGCCCATAATAAATGGCTACACCGACCGAGGTACCCCGGCCGCCGATACTTTGTGATAAGGAAGCTGAATTACAGTGTTATCAAAGCAAGGCCATAGGCAAAGTTTGACTGTTAAAGCAAATGTATACAAATACGACGGTTTGGACTGGATTGCGTGGAGCACAACTGGGTGTTTTTGTGCACATGGTAGTGTACTTCTGCAATGCATGAAAGAAGAATTACATTTGGATAAACAGAGAGTAAAATAGCTTCTCAAGCAGAACTTTTGTGAATGGATTAACGGTTAACAGTGAGGAATTAATTGGTACTACAAAGTATCTGACGCTATAGACTAGGTGTCGCATAAACAGACGTCGTTATGACCGGATTTGACTGTATTTCAACGTACCTTACAACACATAAAAGAAAGTATTCCTAAACTTTCTCTCTGCACATCATGAAGGCAGCCGGGAGGAAGAAGTATAACTGACTTCATCCTTAACTTCGATACTAAGTGTAGGTGAGAGGCCAGCGTCATGCCCTTGATGCTTTACACTGACTTATCCACTGAACAGAAGGCTCGGTGGAGTCCATTGACGGTATATGGATATTTCGGGTAACAGAAACATTTCTTGCCGCTGCCGGGAATCAAACCCCGATTCCTCAGGTTGTCCAGTCACTGTACTGATTACGCTATCCCGACCCATGGCTCTTTTTGCAAGAATCCATCCCAAAATAGAAACAAATGTATTTACCGGGATTTGTCTCGGAAATATGAAGCAGCTGTTGACACCACTCGTCCGTGACGTTTTATATTGCTCAGGGCTATACTGCTGGTTTTCCACTTTACTTATACTGCATTTTTTTTCTGAAAACACTGCTATGGTTTTATTGTCGAAGCAAACATCTCCCAAGCTGAGACGTTGAGAAGTAGCTATATGTGATGACGTATAACAACATCGCGGACCGCACTCAGAGAATTCATCGGGATGCTGGGACTCAACACACTTCTTTTCCTCTGTGTCCTGGTACATAATTTTTTTGTTACCCTGTGAGTGACTGAGTGCAACTAATGACACAATTTGTCGCCAGCCAAGCTCAAGATGTCTTCATGATTTATATATAGAGACTCATGTGTTTGAACATACTCAAGAGACATGAGAGTTTGGATGTATTTTTAGGTTTCAGCTTCTCTGGTAGCTATATATAATATGCCGCACGCCCGTCGTGGATCCAATCAACTTCTTTTCGTGTAGCTCAACTGAATAACGTAATTAACTGAATTTTTATCCCCTAATTAATTCTTTTGAAGATAGCTAGTAATGACTTCGAACGAAACCTTTCACTGCTTTATGAGGTGTGGGCCGCGAAAGCCCAGTCCGTATAGCGACTCATTATGGGCTGAAGGGTCCGGGGATCGAATCCCGTTGAAGGTGATGTTTTCTGCAACCTTTCAGACCGGCTGTCGGGCCCACCCAGCATCCTGTACAATGGGCAGTGAGTGTCTTTCCCGGGGATGAAGCGGCCGGGGCGTGGTGCCGACCACCCACTCCATCTACTGCGGAGTTTAAAACTAGAGCAGAGCTATATCTCTACGCCCCGTCTGGGCCTTCATGGCCTGCTCTAGGTTGAACTTTACCTGAACTTTAACATGTAAGACACATATGCTTAAATATTAAACAACTAGCAGCTACAGCCCAAAAATCTACAACAAGGTACATGTTTCAACTTATGAATTACATCAAAACCTGTGTCTCTAAAGTCCTCTGATTCCGTGATCCGCCACTGGTTATAATGCTGACATGCCTTCATCTTTCACCTACAAAACCCAGAACCAATTGTTACGATATCCAGGGGCGCACAATTCCGGGAGCCAGGTCGCCCTAGCTACTAAATTTTTTTATTGTGGCGCCTAATAATACAGGTCCTCAACATAGAACTTACTTGATGTCATCCTTCTGGCGCGTAGAATTTTGAAACTGCCCCTACATTTTGGAAAACTCTGCACTCCTGACAATTTGCATCTGTAACGTTACAATCGCAGGTAGTTTTCGATGTTGGTGACGTTATCAAAAATCTTCCTTACCAGCATTCTCTAATTATTCCTTGTCTCACGCATACTATTTTCGTTCCCACATCTCCTAACCCCCTACATTTCAGTGCCTTAACTAACACGTAGGTCTACAAATCACGCTGTTCCAGATTATACAGGGTGTTTCAAGAGGAAAGGGCGACAATGTGGGTGGTGATAGTATCGGTTATTGTGAGAAAAAAGAAATTCATATTAACATGTGTCTAATTCTGAATGGTTACCGAGATACAGCCACCAAGATCTCCAGACTTAATTCCGTTAGATTTTTGTTTTAGGGTTGAGTCAAGAACGAAGTTCATAAAAGAAATGGCAAATTGCTCCTTCGCATTTTGGGTGCTGCTGCCCGCATAAAGAAACCTGAATGTCAACTCAGACGGACAACACGCGATTTTCGCACCGCAGTTGCAAACTGCACCGAGCTTGATGGTAGGATTTCCGAACATTTATTGTGAACTCTAATAACAAATTTGTCATTTCTACGTAACAAACGACATTTATTTATTAAATTAAAATTAAAAGGAAATCAACAGAAAATAATTTCTCTTTCCTTATTACCGTTCACAATGTTTTCATATTTGCAGATTCAAACAGCTCTATTTCGGTAACCATTCAGAATTAGACACATGTTAATATGAACCATTTTTCTCACAATGACTGATAAAATATCGGCCCCCGAATCACCCTGTACATGTGATTACGTATGCCTATGTCTATAATTTGTCTACTGGTATCTGCAAGGGCTGAAGTTCACAATGCGTCGTAGATTCATTTTGTACGCTTCTGAATTGTGACGCCGTATATTCCGGTAAGTGGTAACCAAATTTCGGAGAAACCAACAGGGCACACTCTCTCCATCTTAAGGCGGTAGTCAGAATACGTACTCGCGGAATTTACGGACAGAAGCAAAAGCGCCATTAAACAGTCACTAATTTAATTTGATAATTCCCCCGTCTTCCACCACATGTTGAAGTATTCGAATGCGAAAGGGAAAGCCAGCGTCGTAAGTTCTTCCCAGAATTTGTTGTTTCCTTCTTCTTGTATAACAAACAACTCAAGAGATAAATCTTGTTGTTGGTTGAGTTGTTTGCTTGAGAAATGCCTCACGGCCACACAGTGTGTGCCAGAGAAGCGGCTGCATGCATTTACAGACGTGATATAAGAGATCGCTATGGCACCTTCTTAGTTGCGGTAGACAGAATATGTCATTGGCTGGGATGGACTACGCTTGGATTCCCTCATCTGCTTCTCACTCACAGCTGTCTGAGATCATAACTCGCGAGTGAAGCTCAAGAAGATTAATCAGGACTGGAAGTCTGTGCCATTCTTATTAATTCAACAGACACAGGCTCGTTGTACGACGTAGCCACATCATATTCCAGCGTTAATCATTGGCACCTTCCACTAGCCGTTCCTGGATTTGTTACAGAAATGGTTATTAAATTAATATTTTTATATCTTATTAATACAATTTTTATCTCGACGTTCACAGATGGAATATAAATACCTATCACTAAGGTAAAGGTAAAGGTAAAGCAGTCCCATTACAGGCCTGGACAGGCCCTGAGGGTTCCAGGAGGTTGAGGCTCCCAGATTTTTGACAATCGGCACATGAAGGTGGTAAGGTTCTCAGCCCTACGCACCGGCCGCCTTTAACCCCAGGAAATATTCCTGGTACTCATTTCTGTTAGAGGCTGAGTCGACCCCAGGGCCATAGTGGGACCGAAAGGATTATGTCAATGAAAAATCGAATCGAACCCACGACCTTCCGGTTTGTAGCGCAGTGCCTCAACCAACTGCGCCACCGCGTGCCCCTTTTGTACTTAGGAGCGATGTAATTGTGACATTGGTACAGTTAGATAGAAGAGAAAAATGCGACAGAAAATCACCTGAGAGACTTAAATGTAGATGAAAGAATACTATTAAAATAAACATTAGTTCTGTAATATCTGAACAGGAATAACGTGATTAAAAATAGGATTCAAGGGTGGGCTTTTGTGAACAGGGAATGAACCCGTTAATCACATAGCCAACACAGATTCTCACAAACTGGTTTATTTTAGTCAAAGTACCGTAATCCTGCCTGTCTAAACACACGGATCGCGATGTCGAATCCTCTTCATAGTGCAGATATTTCACCTTTTTTTCTTTTGTTTTTGCAAGTCCTTATGCCAAGTATCTGGGAAATCCAGCTAACACCTGTCAAAACAGGATTTAGAAGACATCAGTGAATACAGAAATACAAGGCTTAAATCGTCTGTGGTGCCAAGAAAAAGAACATGAACAAATCTGTTCTCCAGTCTGATTGGTGTATTTGGAAGAGGCACAAAAGCAAGTGCAAGGTCTGTGATTCCTACAAATGTAAAGTGATGAAGACACCTATCGGAAACTCTTCATGTCAGTTGTGGAATATATACCTAACTGCGTAATGTATTTCAAGTGTTGCACCAAGAAATAACGTATTTTACGAAACTGACTTGGGTAACCGCAACTGTATATTTAATCACATACTTTTGCAAACTTTTGCACAATCATAAGTGACTCTGCACCGTGCCAATACATATAGAGTAGAACCCGGTTATAACGACAACGGATTATACGACACCTCCCCTATACAATGAGATATTCTGTGGTACCAATTAGTTCGTCACTGTTAATCACAATATTATACCCCTCGGTTACAACAACACTCGTTTATAACGACACAAAATATTCAGCCTGTTTTATGACGTCATAACCGATTTCGACTCTCTTACCACAGATCCAGCAGGTTGGTATGAAATAAAGCTGTTGGCTTGTAATCGAGAGGCTTTCGGTTCGAAACTTAATTGGGACCACAGCTAATCTGTTGGGTTTCCCGTGCTCTTTCCCAGTCCCTCGTGGAACCAGGAAAGGAATTACCGTGACATCTTCCTTGCAAAATATTTCAGGTACCCCTTTCATCGACAGTCTATTCGTAATATGAAGTACTGAAAAGTAGACCTAAAGCGACTTTACAGTATCAAATCTAAGTTCATAGTAGTATCCACATGGCTTCACGTCGAAGAAAGTAGTCCACTCCTATGATCCTCCAAGGGTTAAAGAAAGAAGATTGAAATGAGTCTGGCTTTCTGCCACAACGCTGGTCGGCCCATATAATTCAGAATACTGCCACACTTTCGCATACGATCTCTCGGGACAAATTGGAACGTGTCTCTCTGTAAGACACTGCTGTTGCTGCTGCTGCTGCTGTTCTTAATACAGCAACGCAGCAGGAGACGAAGTGGCCGACCCATAAGGCGTTGAGAAACGCACTTATCATTCATTAGCGGAGTGTTGAGATCCCCAGGGGACAAGATCAAAAGCAGGAAACTGAGTTAAAAGCAGGAAGGTGTAAGGCGCAGGAAGATGCTAGGTAACTTTTCCTTCTATCTCCTTCTCTTGCCAACAAGGACCTTTATGTACTAAGCGCTCTCTCTCCTTCGCGTGTCAACATTATGCAACATGCAATATTTCAGAGGGGTTTACAGAACTCTGTTTCTCGTCGTATGATTCTGGAACATTCATAACACCCAGCTGAAATATGATTTTAACGAACTGACTCCAGTGCAGATTGCTCTGTAAGTCTGAAGACGAAGGTAAGGTTGGTCTCATTAACAGAGTAAGACAAAAGGGAACAGATGCTTGTAACGTGCTTGACACCTGGTAATATATCAAACGGAAATACGTACAATATCAATTCACAACACCGAGACCAAAAAAATGCAGAATACTATTCCTTACATATTTATGTTACAATATCGCATTAACATTCCTATATGTTTCGATTCCCCAAAAGATCATCGTCAGGGTATCGAATCAAAGCAACACCGCACAAGAACAAACTAGCAACCTTTGCGTACAGTAGAAAGGTGCAAAAATGTTAAACAGTCAAAATGCTGGCAATTTCTTGCAGTATCACTGTACAACTGTAGTGGATCCTGGTGTACAATATCAGTGCGCAGGCAGCTTTGTTAAGTCAGTTGAATTGGTTCTACTGACATATGAATACTATCACCTTATTTGCTACAAAATCGCGATATAGCCTACAGGCCAGTAATTTTACTTTGTACCCAGAAAGTCTTCGGTTACAATCCTGGAGGAGTGACTATCTTGGATTAAACTTTTGTACTTCTTCTCTACTATCGTAACTTTAATAAAATTCGGGGCAGGAGGCTACATTAAATTAGAACACTAGCAAAGGCGCCAGTTCTTCGCCAGGGTTATAATTGCAGTCATAGGCGTAACTTAGGTGGGCAAGGGCGGGGGGCAAATGCCCCCCTTAATATTTTTTCAACCTAGGAATAGTTTTCTTAGTTGCTGAATTGAATAACAGCAAATAAAAAATAGACAGAAAAAGAAAACGAAAAGCTTGCGTTTTACGGGACTAGTTTTCCCTTCTTTCAAATTTGACTCCTTTGTAAAATAAAGTTTCTAATACCCATGGTCAATTTGCCCCCCCCCCCCCGCCCCCCAGTATTCTTAGCCAAGTTACGCATATGCTTGCAGCGATCTGAATTGAAGCCATGAAACTGGTCATGTATTACAGTGTCGTACAAATGTGTATTCTCCTTGAGAAAACGGGAAAAAATAGCGAAAGAGCATCATAAATGACGTCACTTACTGCTGTTGGATCACACAGTGATCGCACAGTGCAATAAGGAAGCGCTTACAGCCTAGCAAAGAGAATAGAGACGAGTAGACAAAGAAAACTGAAAATAAGAAATAATTTTACGTATACTGAATATTGTAATCGCTTCCGCCCTTATCCTTTCCAACCCATAACTCACAGTTACCCTGTCACTTCCCATTCGACACCACATTACTGTCACAGTTGTCACTAAGCAAAGGAGCACAATAATTTTGTACCTACTCATAAAACCAGAATTTTGTCGCGCTCTATAGGTATTAAATTTGGTCTTACAGAGAGGAAAACACAGAATCACGGTAACTGGAGATTAGCTGGGTCTAACATGGAAGAAGTAACAGTAAGTTACGCAATAAACAGCTTCAAGGATTATACTCCACTCCATAACGTATTAGGATGGTGAAATTAAAAAAGATGGGATGAGTGGAGCGTGCAGCACACGAGAGAGAGAAAACACATGCAAAGTTTACTTTCAAAACCTAGGCATAGATGGGAGGATAATATTAAAATTAATCTTAAAATAAGCCTGGAGAGTGTGGACCGTTTCATCTGGTTCAGGATACAGATGAGTGGTCACTTTTTGTGAAAATGGTACAGAACTTCGCGTTTCCTCAAAATTCGGAAAATTTCGTGACTAGCTGGCCAGCTGGCAGCTTCTCATAATTTGTCCTTCTCCATAAGTTAGTATGCGTTTTTGAAAGCCTTCATCTCCTCGCAGACGGTCGTTACAAACGAACGAAGACGAATACAACGTTAATTTCTCTCACTTCTTGGAACTTTGCGCACAACGAAGTAAGTGAGCGCCTTTTCAACGCGAGAATCTTGCCAAGTGTAAAAGCGCGCCTAACTCAGTTGTCTCCACCGGTCTGAGCAGTCGCTGTATACAGCTTAACGCACTGCAGACGGTAGCCTCTGTGATATTGCTACTGAAGCCAATGCGCGCCGACAAGTGGAGGTCTGGTCTGGGCGGCTTTATCGGGATTTGCAGGCAGTCGACTGGTCTATGCGGATGGTTTCCGGTTGAGATACGCTCTGATGGAGCACCTCCTACCCTCCGCACATCCAGACTTCCATAAGTATATAGTACATGTCAATAACGTTCACTTACTTGTGCCATATATATCAATAACATGTGGTATTCCAGTGATATGTCGGCCAGGATTTGTAGTTATATAACGACCGGAAACATGTGCTGCAAATACGTTATTTGCAGAATTAGAAGATGTCATTACTGCACGTCCTAATAACATGCCGCCTACAACAAAATGGAGAAATAATAACAGAAAATTGGAAGTCGAATTTAGGGCTAATTATTATCCCGGTGTCCCAGCATGCTGTGCAGATTATCCGAGTGGCAGACTTACTCTTCTACATGGTCAGATGACTAAAAAGCTGATTAATAAGGCGTCGTTTAAGAGTGCTTTCTCAAAGAACAATCCCCAGAAATAAAGCTGATTAGTGAAGAGTTTATACACATTAATAATATAGGTATACTTGACGTGTAGCCACAAGGTACAAGACGAGTCGGTGGGCGTCTGAAGACTAAGATAACGGAGCTGATCAACAGCGCAGGGACGTGGTGTAGATGACAGTAAATTGAGTCCCGACTTTCTAGAATTCAGAGTGGTTTTTAAACGATTCAAAACATTGTACGACAAGGGATGTCTGAATTTCATCCACAAGAAACATTGCCACCATTTTGCTGTTATTGTCTCTATTAAAAGGACAAATCGGGTAGTGGTGTAAATAATCACTGTATATTTTGAGAATCCTAAAAGATGCAAAAACATACTGTGTCAAAAAATGCGGAGTACTAAATGTTAAATCCTGTGTACAGGAAATACAGGATGTATCTAAGCTTGGACAAACTCCTGGGGTGAGTTCCCGACACCAGACCAAGGAAATCGTTTCATATCAATATATATCCGCCGTCACTTTGTGTTCGAGGTACAGCCCCCAAGTTCCCTCTACTTCAGTTCTTTAGATTTTTAATTATGTGGACGTTAAAAAGCCCCTCGTGTATTCAGCTCCAATTGAAAAACTACAGATACACCGTCAATACATTTTTGGACCTGTCAAACCATTCGCAAGCGCCCTAGAACCTTTGCAAGGATGGAGCAGTCAAAATGAGCAGAAGTGTCCATGCACGCACTGATTCAGGTGGAGGACATTTCCAGCATTTGTTGTGGACTGCGACCTGAGAAACAATAACACCCCAAAAGTTACTAAATTGGGAAGGTGTAATGTAAATGCATTATACCAGTTGTAAGTAAAATATTGTATAGTTATTGTATTTATTGTTGAATGTAATGTTTACATGAAACTCAAAACCCACTCATTTCCAAACATATAGTTATACGGATTTTTATCTTTGTCTTCCTCTGGAGAACTCACTCTTGAAGTTTCTCCAAGCATTTTAGATGACCTTGTACGGCAGCAATAATTGTGCTTAAAGGCTTTATTTCTGTCAGCGTCAGATATGTGCGGTTGCTTGCCAAGAACCATAGAAACCCTCTCCTTGAAACCCTGCTTCACGGCATCTCATCCATCTAAGCTGAATTAACAACACACTGCCTCAGTGTAAGCATATTTAAAACCTTCGGAACGTAGCTATCTGTACCAGTATAAATAAACAGACGCTAAATAGAAACTAATTTTAATATACACACTAATTACACGTTTAACTGTTGCTTTCATATGAGGGCAATACTTGTTTCACTTCTAGGTAGAGGTAAAGTTCACACTAGAATAGGCCACGATGGCCCAGAAGGGGAGTAGACGTATAGCTCTAATCTTCTTCAACGTCGGCGCTAGAAGGGGGTGGATGGTCAAAGCCACACTCCGGCCGCTTTGCCCCCGGGAAAGATCCGGCACCCATTGTATAGGGGCTGGGTGGGCCCCAGGGTCGGTCTGGACGGGTGCGGAAAATCTCGCCCCCACCGGGATTCAATCCCCGGACAGTTCAGCCCGTAGCGAGTCGCTATACCGACTGAGTTGTCCCTAGGTACCATAAAGGTCATAATCATCACGATTACTACTGAAAAATAACAAAAAACACTTTCACTTGTTCTTGAAAGCTGAGTCATATAAAAGAATAAAAATCAGTTTGTGTCTGCGTTACTCGGAAACTAACCATTACGTAAAATGAGACGCACCTACATTCTACTTTCAATGCAGTATAAACGTCACAGACGAAATATCCCACCATGAACAAAATGTAATGCGATGTTTTTACAAGTACCTGCTGCCTCTCCGGCAGGCAGTGATGTTCTGCTTCAGCTAACTTGAAACATTCATTGACTGGAATAAATCTGGCTGCATTGAGGTCCTTCGCAAGAATCGTATGCCGGTACTCCGCTAGCAGGAGGTGTAGAAATTGCAGTTCATCTTCTGTGACAGCAGGACGTGTGAATGTGACAACAACACACACAAAGTCGCAGGGGACTAGGAAGCTTCCTGGGTAAATAAAGTATATGGCTCATATATCTCTGCTTAAACAGACGTTTAGGTGATTTGCGGACAAAAAATTTACAAGGGAAATAAATATTCACTCACGTACAATTGTTTCTATGTGAACAGTGTAAGAGTTGGTTCCTTTTAACACCTTTTCACAACGTCATTCAGTCTGAGACTGTTATCAGGTCTCTTATACTTGAAAGAGTTGGCTGATAGATTAATAGTAATATCAACGGAATTTACTTTTAAATAACTAACTAAATTCGTGAAACACTCTGCTTCTTGAGTAGCCAACACGTCCTATAACAGCCAACAAATTTCCGCACTTCATTTGAGTCCAAGATTCATCACCGCGACTTGCTGCTTTCCTGAGCCAGATGAAACCAGTCCATGCCGTCCCATCCTATTTCTTTATTACCCATTTTAATATTATCTTCGTTTCTGTGCATAGGTCTTTCAGGAGGTCTCTTTTCTTCGGGTTTACCCACCAAAACTCTGTATGTGTTTTGCTCCGCTGCGCGTCACATACCCCGTCCAGCACATCTTCCTAGGTTTGTTTTTCTTAACAGAACTCGGCAAGAAGTACAAGAACTTAAGCTCCCATTATAAAATTTTCTCAAGTCTTCTGTTATTTCCTTCCTCTTAGGCCCAACTATTCTTCTACGTAACTTCTTCTGGAACACCCTCAGCCTAGGAACCTTACCTTAGAATCTATTTTCTTTAAAAATTTATACACCTATAATATGATGTTAAAATTTGTAACAATCATGCTAACAGCGTCATTCGTAATAACAGTTTCCAAAACAGCGATGAAATCTAAAATGGTGTGGATCAATAATCAGTTTTACACTTGGGTCTCTTTATGCCTGAGGAAATTGCCTACGGCACATATTTTATATGAAGTTCTGCAGAGCCGGATGTCCGCTCTATCGAAATAAAGTCCCTGTCTTTACTGGCATTCCAATATCGGTCTGTAAGCAGTCGCTATATGAAATTTTATTTTGGACATCCGGTATCATCCTCAGAACAATAAATGCTTGTTGCCCTGACCTGACCTTTGCAAGTGGTCTGTACGTTTGTCTTCAGACATCTAGTCATCACGAATTTGAACACCGAAAGAATGAGACTGGGTACTCTACCATGCATCTTTATTTCAAAGTCCCATCAGAGTTCTCGTGAGATTCAAATCAAAAGTTAACTCCATTATCTCTCTCTTCGTCTCTCGTTTTGCTCTTGAATTAACCTTCAACTTTATACTTCGTTCCATTAGCCTATCCCTGCATTATGCTGTTAAGTTCTTGTTTGTGGATCACGGGGTTATATTGTCTGAAATTAAATGATACTGTGAACGCCTTTACTGTTGACACGTAGTGGCAAATACGTGAATGGTTCAGTTGGTACAGCGTGCCCAACACCCACTGCATCGCACTGAATATGGGGTAAAATTTTTATTCCGTAACACAGTGCCAAGAGTATTTGTATAGGTACAAATGTGCACGCCACGAATGCATGTGGGGGAATGGAAGGATAAGGCTTCGGCAGCTGATGGAGGTTCGGTGGCTCTCTTTGCGCGCCAGCGAAGGAAAAGTCTCCAGTGGGGTGTGCTCCAGAAGTGGTCTGGAAGTTTTGGAATAGAAAATACCTATTACTCCTGCCCGAGTTCGATGTACAGTTGCACGGTCGCCTAGTCCATTGCCTAGTCACTACACCACCTGAACTATCTCGGATCCATATTTGCATACAACCAAGAAGTAACAGAGTGATTGGGTAAAGCGGCCGGAGTCTGAAGCTAACCACTCCCCATCTAATGTCTCATGTTCGTCTTCCTGTACCTAAACATAACAACGCAGAGCTTTTTCTTTTTTTTCAGAAACTTGCAATTTGAATTCTTACGTTAAAGTTAACACAAGCTGCAGTTAAAATAGTGTCTCGTAGTAGTACGTAAAATTACCACGGACTTTCAAAGGTAAGTTTGTTCCTGTGTACTTCAGGAAGGCATATGGAGGAGTGTAGGTGTAGCTCATCTCATTCTTAACCCCGGCGATGCTGGTTAGTTTCACGCCTCGGGCGGTTTACGCCCGAAGAAAGCGTCCCCAGCACCCGTTGAATGGGAGGCTGGGTAAATATCATAGCCGGTCTGTACGCGTAGGAGAAGAGACAAATCTTTTATGTCCAACAGTAATCGCGCCACCATTTCTCCGCCGTGTAGCCCATAGCACGCTACACCAACTGGGCCATCCCGGCTCCCCACTGTAAAATGTTAAAGCGTGTCAACTACTGTACGTAGCACGTGCTTTTATATTCAAAGTCTCTGCACTGTACTAACTAACTAACTAACTAACTAACTAACTAACTAACTAACTAACTAACTCCATGGAGCAGAGGCCTTCTTGAGAAGCTAACAGTTTCTCAGCTAGTCAAGAAATTCCCCGCATTTTATGCAACTCCGAGGTTCATTACCGCATTCACAAGAGCCGACCACCTGTCCCTATCCTGAGCCAGCTCAATCCAGTCCATGCCCCCATCACACGTCTTGAAGATCCATTTTAATATTACCCTCCCATCTACGCCTGGGTCTCCCAAGTGGTCGCCTTCCCTCAGGTCTCCCCCCCTCCAAATTCCTGTATGCACCTCTCTTTTCCCCCATACCTGCTACATGCCCCACCCATCTCATTCGCCATACAAACACGTTGTATTAATGCGTACCATATAATTCGTAGAAAAAACAGCAAATACGTTATTTCCATATGTACCATCAAGAAGTCGGTCTCTGTACGGGAGAAGCAGTGTGTTTTTGTGACGGTGTAACAGAATTTTCGATTGTCTTTCAGATAAACTACTGGCTTCAGTCAGTTCGAAGGAAAATCGTCTTGCTTTTTGCGTCCACATCCAGTTGCAAATGTAATAAATCTCGGAACACAGCACTTCTGGAACCAACGCATTGAACAACTTCTCGTTGTCCTTCTCTTGGCCAGCCCTGACCTGACACATGCATCTCGTAACCATCCTCAATACTCTGCAGTGACGGCGCTAACGAATGTAAACAGGCTATAGAAATGGGCTGTAGCCTCAAGCCAAGTCGGCCCAGCACATTCAGTTTTGCATACATATTGCTGTAACCCTTCACTTGTTTTCATCTTCTTGTTGCTTCGCCCCCTCTTTCTTTCTTTCTTTCTTTCTTTCTTTCTTACCTTTCTGTTTTTGTTATTCCTTTTAACGTCATCAGCAGCTGAAATGTCAGCTTCACGAGAGAGTCTTGTTTACCAAGGTCAGACCAACTCCCACTGCCCCTCATCCATCTCAAGAAATTATTCATTCCATAGCCCATTTTGTACACAGCTTGACCTTCTGCGCTTCAGGTCACAAATCGTTCTGTACAAACAATTTCAGCAAATGGAGTTCTTTACAATCCGCAGTCTGTACCACGCAGGACAGTCTATAACATCATGACGGGCAAGGTACCTTCTTTTATTTCTGTCTGCATATTTTAATTTTATGACATCCGTTTCAGTTAAGTTTTCATCATAGTTTATGCTGATGTACTATAATTATTACTGCATGTTAGACTTCAGCATTAGCCTATGATATTATCCAGACGTCTATGTTTTATAGACTGGTATCATTCTTCTACCCTGAATATGAAAGCAGCTGGTCTCTCCGAAACTCCAATAAGTATCTAACAAATTATGCAGCGTCATATCACAAATAGATTTATCGAGCAGACGAAGGGTTTGTGAAAAAATGAACCTGTAAAGGGTCTAATTATTGAGCTGATATTGATGGACACGTCTGCACAAGCGAAAGCAGAAACCCCCCCAAAAAAGTTGTAGTAACTTTATGCTTAGCCAATTTTTACTCCGCTGCCGCGTGCGTGTATTTAGAGGAGACTGCTTCACGATCAGCGTAGATAAAAATTGTACAGATAAAAATGGATGTCAGTGAATTGTTCACGATGATTGAACATTTTAATGCAGACCAATTATATTATTAATAATTACATTATTAATAATTATATTATTAATAATTAACTCGGACACAGTTTCATGAAATCTGATTGGAGATCTCACAGTCTTAAGACATGCGGTGAACTGAATCTAAATTAAGCCGCCTTCGAGCCAGATTCAGGTAAAGTACGTTGAAAGAAAACAGTAAACAAATACACAAGATACCCCTAAATATTAACTTTCTTCCAAACTTAAAGCCTTGCCCTTTTTTTTTTACTTTCAGCTGCAGGAATAATTTCTGCATTTATGATAAATCACAAATTAATAAAAGGACTACAGGATACAATTAATAACGATTGAAAAATATCATTGAAATGCCACGGCGAATCTCTAATAGGTGAAAGCCTGTACTACATGCCGAGCTGACTGAAAGATTACGTTGCCAGACGCTGAGCATGTACTGGCCGAAGTCGTATGACGGTTAACGCCTTCTCTCAGACACTGCGTATGGACGTCGTCTGTGAATCAACAATGTGCACTCTTAATACACCGGTAGGTGTACTGCATGTCTACGTACATACCTTCACCCAGAAGGGACACGCAATAACTGAGAGCGTTAATCGTCACACCGTGTCCACATGTACATAGCGTCACTTATAACAGACACGCAGTGTCTAACAGGTCTTACTGTTACTGATAATTCACGCATATTATCGTCGAGGGCCGAACGTCTGCTGTAGGGGCCATCAGAGCTTGTCTGCACGCGCAGGCCTTTTTCGTCCTTTCTGCATGGCCCCAGCTGATTGGCTTCGTGAGCTATCGCTCATTCTCCTCATGACCTCCACTGAACCCTTTCTAAACAGACGCTCCACTTTCAGTCGCATATAATTGCCCAACTGCATAGGAAACATCGCTGTATTTGAAGTCACCGAGTTCAATATTCCTGGGAGATTGAAAATCGTGTAATAACATTTTGAAGATGTTCACCACTTGACATCTGAGGCCACAGTCGAAAATTTCGGTATTTGTAGTGATTACTTTTATGAAATTTCCTGTCTTGTTTCTTCAATTATGTGTGGAATGTTTGTGTAAAACATTTCTTTCATACAGCCCCATGAGAAATAACTGGATGGGTCCAAATCCGGACAGCCAGCTGGTCTAAATCACCCATACCTTCACTATTCGGAAAAAATGATTACATAACAGTCTCTTGTCAAAATTATCATTGAGTACGTCAAGCATTGCATTCCCAGCGTGGGGCTGAGACTGGCCTGTTAAAGAAAATGTTTCTCAGAGAAATAGACTTCATATATTTTGTTTGGCTCTGCTTCAAACCCTGCTAATATGATGAAAGTTTTCTGGTGCTGCGGCAGACTTCGTTGTAGCGACAACGCCAAACAATGTGAAACAGAAACAAAAAAACTATTTCATTAATTTAATGTGTTCCATGTCCGTGAACTATATTATACAAAAAACATTAGACACCAACAAATGCCCAAAGGGTTTTTTTTTTCATGACTTGTAACACACTCCTACATGTTTCGACCCTGCTGGGTCATCTTCAGGGAGAACGTTCTGCCGTGGTTACACTATGCTTGCACTTGAAAGCCGAGACCACAGAGAGTTCGCGCCTCAAATAGGCCACGCAGTACACAATCAACAGCTCAACTATAAGGTGCAACCATAGTGTAACCACGGGAGAAAGTTCTCCCTGAAGATGACCCAGCAGGATCGAAACATGTAGGAGTGTGTTACAAGTGATGAAAAAAAAGCCTTTGTGCATTTGTTGGTGTTTAATGTTTTTTGTAACTATTTCATTGTTTATAACAGTATTTCATAGTGAGTTTACCACTGTAAATAGATACATATTTAAGGAATTTTTGTTCCGCACGTATTATGCTGTTACACGGAAGTAGATTCTTGTAAAGCAAGAACCACAGATGAATAAATACGTTTCGTAATTTCATTTACTGTGGTTAACGCAGTGACAGAGTAAATAGGAAGTAGAGCAAATCAAAATATCTGCAGCTACGTGAAGTATTTAGGAATGGTGATGGGTTACCACCACCTTGACTACCCCGTGTTAATCGGCAGGTAACTTCAACCATTCTAAGAACTGGATTCAAATAAATAAATAAATAAAACATTAAGCATTTTGAAATTTTATAAAATGGCCTCTTGTACTTCATGCATGACTTCCGAAATAAATAAACAATTAAAACAATATTTTTAGCATTATGCCAGGAAATATAATGAATTAAGCTGAAAAGTAACTAAGATGAGCATTATATGTACAAACAGACTTTGTAATCAACGTCAAAGTATGCAGGTTGGCGGCATTAAGTACATCCAGCAAAGTCACAGTTCTGATTCACACGTTACAATACCATATCTCTATCTCTTATTCTTTAAATGATATGCCGTCTGTTGTCTTTTGACATGCTAATATCATGTCTTATTTCAGTCTGTCATTTAACGACCCTCTCAACTACTAAGATTACATAGCATCGATGATGAGTGTGCAGAATTGGCATAGCAATGCTAATGTCATGTCCTTAGTTCTGCGCAGCACAGAGTAACACGAAAATAATAAAGAGTGAGGAAGAGCGAATTGCGACATTACGATGGACGTTACATTCCTTCTTATCAGGGGTCCCAAAAATTACTCTGAAACCAACTGCTTGCGTATTTCCTTCTGTGAAGAATAAAACCTTAAGTGTTTAGCACTTAGTTCCGATATGTTGATATGAGAAGTGTTTATGTAATTAGGGTTGTACTTGTTGCACCTACTTACAAAGAAATGATTGTGCCACGTATTTTTCTCCCTTCCGTTTTGTCTCGTCTACAGTACAATCTGAGAGTGACGGGACTTTTAAACATTCACTTCCAAGAAAACTTCTTCCAGACTAGCACTGGGTACCACCCAGTCTTGTATTCAACGGTGAAAAGCGGCTCCTTCCCAGGGGGTAAAGCGGCTGAAGGGTGAATGTGACCACTGACCTCCAACTAGTTCCGAGTTTAAGAATGAGTGGATGCTATACTACAGGAGTAACTCCATGTCCATATGCCTTCATAACTTGCGCAAGGAGACTACACTTATTCCCACAAATAACACTGCGTATTCCGTCTGACACAACTTGTATTTATTATAATTTATCAGACACTATATGTTCCGATCAAACCTATCATCATCAGGTGTTTGTTTATACAAAAACTTAAAATTTAGGCTTAATATGCAAAATTTTGCATTTTAAACTTGAAATTTAAGTTTCCCTACAAAAAGCACGTGATGATCCATTTGATCGAAACGTGTAGTGTCTGAAAAATGATACTAAATATAGGTTGTGTCAGATGCAGTACATAGTGCCATTTATGTAAGTCTATATACACAGCGGGATGGATAGTGTCAAATACATTTATTCCACTCTGTGTAGATTGTGTTAAGAAGATACATGTAAACATGTATCTGTTTCCTAAAGCATCACATCAGGAAATTAGGACACTCGGTTAGCGTAATCAGTATATTCCCTGCCCTAGACGTTGGAAGATTGGACGTTCGCTTGCCTGCCGGCGAAAGAAATTTTTCTTCTTCAAAAGGTCCAGAAAGTTTCGGGAGTCAACTCAGGCTTCTATTCGCTGGATACCAGCGTTAAAGCAGTCGGTGTGTAAATTTAGAAACTCACTTCAAATTAGTGCCAAGGTTAAAAATAAGTGGAGCTCTACCGCTATTCCCCATACACACATTCACGGAGTGAAGAGGGACAGCTCTACCTTATTGCCTTTTGTCGTGAAGTAATAGTGGACACGGGTGGTGCAGTTGCATGCATTCTTAACCTCAGCAGAAATGACGGTGGGTGGTCAGTCCCATTCCCGAAAATGTAGTGAAAAAAATTAAATCGCACAATATTCAGTAGTTCTGAAGTCTCAATATACCAAACCAAGCTTGCTGATAATTAGTGGTCTAAGAGAAATGGCGATTCCATAGTAAAAAATAACTACCAACGCTAAAGGACTAAATACACGATTTTTAAAGCTACTGACGATTTCCAAGCACACTTATCATTACGGTGTATATAATTACATGTCATCCCTCTAAGTGTCCATGGTTCGAGTCCAGTCTCTTAGAAAATTTACATCCCTGCGTACTACTTATTTAAACAGCTGTTGGCCCGTTTGTCCGCGTGAAACACGTTGAAATCTAGTGAGTGATATATTCAGAAAGCGTTATATTGGACATTGGCTAGTAAAGTCTGTCCAGTACCAAATTTAAGTTGAACTTGGACAACAACAACGGACACTTTATTCTACACGAAAACCTACATGCGCTTCTGCAAGCCTCGATCTTAACCCTTTAAAGACGAAGCGTATCTGTTTTATATAAGGACTCAGTCCGTACCGCGCTGTAAACACTCTCCACTTCGGTTATAAAAACCAATCTCTTAATGTTTTATAAGGCAAAAGTTGCTGTTTGTTCTGAGATCCGTACAAAACACATAAACCCAATGTGGGCACCACGTAGAATTTTTTTAATGTTAAACCTGGTGGTACGTAAAGTTACCGCTAGGCTTTAAAAGGTTAATTCGATACGTGTTTATCAGAGCGAAAAATACTGGAAAAGAAATTTTCAGAGAGAGGTGAAGTACAAATAATAAATTAAACATACTATTTTCTCTATTTTTTAAGGTTTTAAATACAGTTAAGCAAATATGAGCGGAAGAGCCAGAGCTGTTACGCTATTCAACATTTCCTAACTTGTTTTATTTTACACCGAAACAGAACTATTGACGGTCTACCATATGGCAGACTGTAGTCACATTACTAAGTGGGTTACGTTATAAGGAACGATACACATCACAGTTCTTGACAGTGAAATAAATCTTCTGGTCCCGCAATTAGACCGCCCGTCAAAAAGCGGGAACCGAAAGTAATCTTGAAACAGCGTACCTGAACTCCCCGCATATCGAAATGACACCTTATTATTTTATTTCTTATTACTGTATTTTATCTCATATATTTTGTTTTTGTATGTAATTTTACAGTTACCCGCGGAATCACAAAACTCTCGCCAGCCAGGTGTAGCAGAAACAAAAACTAGATACAGACAAACTTGTTCACATGACACTAGTTCTGTAATCAGGTATCATAAGTCGGGCGTCTTCACTACACAGAGTTACTCCGAGAAGGGGCTTCATACAAACGGGCTTCTTCATTACACAAAGAAACTAGGGAAAGGGACTTCACAAAAAGAGTCTTACGAAAATTAAATCTCTACGAAGTAAGAAATTCTTATCACTTTGAACGAAGAAATATGACGTCCACTTTCAAATATTGATCTGTCGCTCAGAAAACTAAGCGTCCAAAAGAATCAAGTAGCCTGCTATAAAATCGGGAATAAAAAATATAAGAGTGACAAAATGCTCGGCCCGTCGAAACTTTCAGATATCCATATAATTATCCTTAGATAATTTTTTTACTGTCTGAGAGGTGGTAGAGGAAAGTCTTGTAAAAAACTAAATTTTTTCAATAAAATTTCTATAAAAGAAGTAAGTAGGCCTACTCGGATTCCGAGTGCAAATTTTTATAATTACATACACCTATACGGAAGTGTTGGCATAAATATGTATTACTGTCTAGTAATGTAAGTTTTACAGGTCGTTCTGGTGAATCTTATTAATTAAAATTCCTCCGAATATCATTTTCACGTTAAAGACGAATCTTGCATCTCCAAGAACTACTAAAATGTATGTAATTAAATAGCACTACTAATACTGTATAACAGGTAATCTTATGGTTTTATATGTTTTAACCCTCAAGGGGATGCCTCCACCTCAACATGTCCCACGTTTTTCAATTTATGATCTCGTAAATTCTACCCAATGATGGGCGGCTTACGCGGCCGAAACACGTTGCACAGAAACTAAAGAGTGCGCGTGAAAGTGTTGTGTTTACTCTGAGAATAAATTGGAATAATCGATTATACACACCACGGGATGATTAATCAAAAAATTTACGAAAATCTACGTAATAGTGGACAAGAATATAGGCCTGCACATGAAACGCTGAAAATGAAGACATGTTTTATTTTAGAGAAGCAACTACACACACTTGTAGAGAATAAAACGGGTACAACTGTGGAGATAAGAACTTGCGGAGGGTATGGCATCAAGCAGTTATAATAGTGAAAAGAAAAGGAAAATACAGTGTGGACCTAACTAGCGGAGAAGAAAATATACGAACGTCATTGCACAAACACAGTTGCAAGTTAAATATTTTAATGATCATTTCCTTTGAAGTCCACAAGAGATATCTCGGGGGATGGACAGATAGAAGAACTGACGGACAGACAGACAGGCGGACGGACGTACAGACAGACAGACAGACAGAGAGACAGATAGACAGACAGACAGACAGATAGATAGATAGATAGATAGATAGATAGATAAATGGATGGATAGATAGATGGATAGATAGATGGATAGATAGATGGATGGATGGATGGATGGATGGATGGATGGATGGATGGATGGATGGATGGATGGATGGATAGATAGATAGATAGATAGATAGATAGATAGATAGATAGATAGATAGATAGATAGATAGATAGATAGATAACAGTAGGATACACCATATTACAACAGTCGGATGTTCCTACCATTACCAAAGTACCTTAATCCGAAAGCATGACTAAACAACGAAACAGCACCAGGTGAGAAGCAAGTCTACCCTGCTCCTACTCACACCACGGGTGTGGCCAATTTCCCTCAGCTCTTCCTGCCTTTCTTATAAACCTCCCGTATTCCTCTTCTTCAGAGACAAATGATCCTTATGCAGCATAAGCCACAGAGAGGTAGGCTGACATGAGGACCCCTTTTTGTGGCTTCTTTGTATCCGCAAGGCAAAGGAATTCCTCTCTTCCCTCCTTCTCTTTTGATACACCGGAGTAAGGTTTCTGATTAAAAAGGACACATTGTGTGTCCTTCGTTACAAATGATATTTTGCACGAAAAGGATCAACATGTCTTTCACTGAAGAGAAAGAAGAATGCTACTGGCGTGTCGAATATCCGGTGCGTCTTCAGCTATTGTGGCTAGCAAGTGAGTGGCGAGCTTCATCATCCATCGTGACTTGACTAATGGCGCAGGCAGATAATGGCGGCTCATAAAAGGTCAGCTGCCCCCAGTTTTTTAATTACTCTAATATTGTGTCAGGCTGGAACGCCCGGAATGAACCACGGCGGCAGTAGGAACGCTTTTACCTATCTGTGTTCCGGAAAAAAGTAGCAATGAAATCTAGAAAAGTATGAACACCACTAAAATCCAGTTTCAGTTCAAATCAGGTGCATCTTCAGTTCCATTTCTTTGAAAATGTAATTTTTTCCTCCGGAAATTCTTTACTAAGGTTTGTGTTTTTGTTGCCTAAAACTTAGATATTTTACAAAAGCACAAGGTAACAAAATTTGAGGCTCTGACGTTTAGTAGCCCTGAATTACCACAGCTTTGTCTTAGAGCATTTTTTGAATCAGAACATATATATTATTTTGTTTATCTGATGAAAAGTTAGGGACAGTGGACTGGCAGCCATCGGCTATTTCGTGTGTGTGTGTGTGTGTATACATATATATATAAGCCCGTGTGCATGTGCGCGCGTGCATGTGTATAGAAATATTTCAGTTTTTATATCACGCTGTCTTACTAATCTACTTAAACACCGGACTTTGTTGTTGTGAACTTAAATAAATGATAAATACTGGAGCTTATTAGCCTTACATATCAATATTTTTCATGTAAATTTCCTACAAGCTAAAAGATTGCGGGTTCGATTCCCAAAGGAGTAATTTAAATTTTTCATTGACATAATCCTTCCGGTCGCACTATGGCCCTGGGGTCGACTCAGCCTCTAACAGAAATAAGTACCAGGAATATTTCCTGGGGAGTAAAGGCGGCCGATGCTTAAGGCTGATAACCTTACCACCTTCATGTGCCAACTGTCTGGAAATCTGGGAGCCTCAACCCCCTGCAACCCTCAGGGCCTGTCCAGGCCTGTAATGGGATTACTTTGCCATTACCTTTCATCTAAATTTCATTCACAGCCTCGGTCTAAAAAATGTAGCTGGCTTATGCATTAACGTACACATATTAAAATTTAAAGGGCACGGATGGACACGTAACTAGAGGACAGATATGAATTTACGTGCCTTGGGTACCTGATATGATAAGACGTTTGTTTCCCGGTACGTATAAGAAATTGTGTTCTCCAAAACATGGAAACCGGCTAAGGGGCCGACCCACCATCATATTCAATGCGTACCGTGAGCTCTTGCTACAAGATTAAAGCGGCCACAGCGTGAAGATAACCCCTCACCTCCATTTAGTACCTACGTAGAAAATGATTCGAGCTACATTTCCACCTCTATGATATTTAATGGCATGCAAAGAAAGAAAATGCACTTTTCAGCCTGTTCTAAATTAAGGCCGTATTGCACATCACACTAATAAGGTTCGTCTTTGCACAGGCCTGTATTGGTCTTCCGTACTGAATGTCACAATATGCCTAAATTTAAAGAGGGCATGTTCGTCCTGTGTGTGCTCACAATTCGTAATTAAATGAGTTGAATGTGTAGTATACCATCTCCGTATTCCGGAAAACCTACGTTCAAATCTCGACAATATTCAGGTTTCTGTCATTTTCTTAAGTCTCTCCAGGTAAATACTAAGGTAAAGGTAAAGGTCACACCTTAAAGTGCCAGTGCAGGCACAGAACATAGACAGAGGTATAACTCTACCCATTTCCAACCTCTGTACTAGAAGGGAGGGAAACATTGGAATCGTGTCCTGAATTAAGCCGCTATTGCTTCCAATACATTTCGAGTTATTGAAAACTTCTGTAGCAGACCATGAGTGAAAAATAAATAAACGAACATGAGCTAATTTTAGTCGATCTTGTACAACATCTCCAACTGAAACAACTTCATTAAAATAATGACATAAGGATAAAAACAATTACTTCAGAAAATCAATAACCAGGAATTGGACCATGCGTGATTTCAGGCTTCCGCAGCGATGTAGATGACGTCTGCGATCTTCTGGCATATTATGTAGCCTTGAATGGTAGTTGTGTATCGACGTTTCGGGACAACCTATCGGTACCACCGTCAGAGACAAGAAGTCCTTTGACCCTTGAAGGTGGGACCGGTAGATTGACCCGAAACGTCGGCGCAGAAATACCACTCAACGCTGCGTAATATCCCATAAGAGCGCAGACTTAAATAGCCAAGAACTGGTAGAATAAAGAGTGTATGTGCCAAAAGTCACGTCGTTAATGTGTATATGTGGCATAGAGATAACTACCTATACATTCTAGACCCCGAAATAGACGCAGTTTAGATGTGAGTTATATGCAGCAGCCCCTGTATTCGGGAGGAAACAGCCACGCTATCAATTATACTGGAAACTGAATAGTCCTAAAGGGTTGGCTGTACCTTGGGTTCTAAACTTTTATCGCAACGTTCACGGTAGGGGCTGTGGAAAACTAGAGCAGATTAGGCACAGTCGTGTATGAAGGTTTCCCGATTGAGATGCATGGCTGTTCCTTCAGTGCATGCATAGAAGACCACAATCCTGAACAGGGAAAAGAATTTCCTCTAAACGTCAAACAGAATAAATGGCTGTGCAATGCTAATCCAATGAATTTAAATGTGAAAGTAAAGATATATATACCCTAACGCTCTTATTTAGATTGCATCCAAAGACGCATTTAATGCGCAAGTCCCAATCAGCATCACGTCCAGCGGAGAATAAAAATGTTCTGTAAGAAATGTTTCACTTAGTCTTGATTCAGCTGAGATGGTGGAGAAACCGGCGTATCCCGAGACCCGCTAGAATATGTTTGGCCCCACTCGTAAAGATTACTAGACGTCCCGAGCAGGCAGCCTGATTCATATCTCCAGAAGAGGAATGACAGTATCTTTCGCCTGGAAAGCGACGGACTACGGATTAGCCGGCAACGTTTGTTGCAAGGATTGCGTCTAGTTTTTGAATTATTCTAAATATGTCATGTCCTTATGTCCATTTATGTTTGCGACATAAAAAATATAACTCTCTTGAAGGGTTTTCAACCGGTACGGTATGAACCATAGGTCGCCAAAAGCACTTCAATTTTGTAACATCAATATTCCAACATGGCAGCAGTAGAAAATCAGAAGTTTAGGGTACTGCTTACATCATGTTATATAGGTTTCTAACACTGCGCATGGTAACAGATCTTCGTAAAATTTGTGTCTGTTACGTCAGTGTTTCGCTTTTATAGTGTCGAGAAATAAGTCTGCAGGGACAAAGAAAACTTTGTGTGTATTGGAAGTAACTATGACGTACGATTACAGCAGCGCACTTTAACTTCCTAACACACCAACACACTGTGTACGAAATATTTTATCATATTTTAACAATTGAAAACGTGATGACTTGACATTGTATGAGACATTATGAGGTACCAGTCTGACAGTGTAGTAGAGCAAATTATACAGAGATTGATCAGTTTGTAATTACTGTTTTTAATAGCAGGTGTTAAACCTCGCTGAAAACTCGTAGTTTGAAGCATGGCACATACAGTACGCATAACAAAGCTTCCCACAACTTCTTCTTAGATATCTGCCTTCTTCTCCAGCAGCGATTCTCACAACTTAAAAGACTCCATTAACAACTAGAGTTCCTATTTCATGAGTAAGCACTCCTGTCGTGACTGAATTCTACAGACAAAAGGCATACTAATTGATCTCGGTGGCAAAAACATAGGTCTGCGGCCGATTGATTGCTGGAATCGCGGGTTCGAACCCAGCTGAGGATAAGGATGCTCGTGTCTTGTGTTTGTTGTGCGTTGTGTGGGTAGCGGCCTCTGCGACGAGCTGATCACTCGTTTAGCGGACTCCTACCAGCTATATGTGTCTAACTGTGTGTGATCTAGAAAGTTAAAGAATGAGGGGGCTTATAGCCCCAGCCCGCGGTTTTCATTATCTTAACCCTTTAAAGACGAAGCGTATCTGTTTTATATAAGGACTCAGTGCGTACCGCGCTGTAAGCACTCTCCACTTCGGTTATAAAAACCAATCTCTTAATGTTTTATAAGGCAAAAGTTGCTGTTTGTTCTGAGATCCGCACAAAACACATAAACGCAATGTGGGCACCACGTAGAATTTTTTAATGTTAAACCTGGTGGCATGTAAAGTCACCGCTAGGCTTTAAAAGGCTAATCAGGGACTCTAACATGTACGCGGGATTTTTGACCGGTTAGCAACAATCAGGTCCCAAAAAATGTCCTCCGACGTGGATTGACAGAAAAGAGCAGCGCCTTTTCTCATTAATAGGCATATTTAAGGAAGTATATTCTTTCACAAACGAAACATTGTTGTCGACTTTGTGACCACATCCCCAGATTAAAAGATTACAAGGAACTTCGACACTACGTGTATAATTTCCTCAACCACTTGCGTTGCTTCCTTTAATCTGGGTATATTTACTTACACGTGTTAAGACTACACAGTCTGTTGCTGAAATTAGAGCTGTGTAACGTCACAAAAGTGTAGTGTAACATGCTCTTCCTTTCTTAAATCCTTCATTTGTGTCTCTCCTTCAGGCGCACTGCAGTTCTCTAAAACTGAAGATTCATCTCCTAAAGTTGCACGCTATTGTACAGAAGTAGGGTTTATACGGGCGGAGCCTGTTGTAATCCACTTTTGTAGTTTGCTTCTAACTCTCTTTAAGATATCGCCAACAAAGGCAGGGATCTGTCAACGCAGTTCTGCCTTGTCTAGAGTCAGTGGGCCAAATATTGCCTACCGCTTGTTCTTCTGTCGTTATGTACGTTAGCAGTCGCAGCTTTTACTTGTTACGAATAGGGGCAGAATGTGTCAGAAATAAACTGCTGTGTAAGATAAGCGGGCTCGGTATTGCATGTCCCTTTTTAAAAATACCCATAGGTTTTATGTACTCGTAGATAGCAACACCGAAGGGTGCAAACTGTTCATTCTGTCAAGTTTAGTATTTCAGTAGAAATGTGTCTTGAAAGAAGTTTTCGAGTTACAGATGTTAGATGTCCTTGCTTAACATTTCTTATAAATGAAATATTACTGCATGTGTGAGTGGTTTAAAAAGATAAAATAATTGTAATCTCACAAAAAAGAATCAGTCACAACCAACTTTATTTATTTCTTTATTTAGAGATTTCGAGTTCGAAATCTCTAAATAAAGAGATAAATAAAGTTGGTTGTGACTGATTTCTTTGTGAGATTGAAACATACGCCAACGGAGATGTTAAATATTAAAAAATTGTAAATAATACATTATTTAATGAAGAGGGGCCTACCACCGTGGCAACACCGTGTTAATCGGAAGGTACTGCCAAGAAAACAAGGATGGAACGAAGTCTATTATTATTATTATTATTATTATTATTATTATCATCATCATCATCATCTGTGCCTTTCCACTATATAGGGGTTTTGCCCCAGTACTTTTGTGTTACTTATTTTGTACAATATTAGTTTTGTTTAGTTTGTTTAGTGTTTTGTTTTTGTGTATTTGTGCTGTTGTGTGTTGTATTTGTATTCTTATGCTGGTTTTGTAATTGGCACCTGTGCTGTTAAGATTGCACATTAATAAACTCCATTGAATTGAATTGAACTGAATTATTATTATTATTATCATCATCATCATCATTATAACAAGCACTTTTATGAATGGTAATTGACTTGAATTCAATTTTATTGAATCATCATCACACCTAGATGTGACATTATTTTACATTAATATAATAAGGTGTTTTAATTATTTAAATATTCGTCCGTTTGTTTGTTTGTTTGTTTGTTTGTTTGTTTGTTTGTTTGTTTGTTTGTGTCTGCATCATTTGAGTGCTGTTTATTGTCCGTTGTTATTTGTGTTGTACTCTTTCTGTAATTGGCCTTCAGGCTGTAGACTCGGCACATTAATAAACTAGACTTACATTGAATTGAATTGAATTATTATTAATGTACGACCAAAGAAATTATTTGAACAGACTTTACGGTACAAATTCAATAATTACTCCGATAAACAGCAATACATTTGCATTTAAATTTCAAGGAGCGCGGTACTTGTGTTGTATGGAAGCCAGACACCGAAAAGATTTCATTCTCCTTCGGCATTCATTGATAAAGCTCTCTGGCCTGTTACGGTTCAAAATTAATTCCAAAACAACGAGCCCTTTATAAATTCTGAAGCTTTCATCTAACGGATAATCAACGCACAGCAAAGCCTCTGCCAACAGAGAAGGAAAATAATATGCACGGACATTCGGATCAAAATTAAATTCGCAGTCCCATTGTGTACACGCCTTAGAACGCACAAATATTCAGACGAGGTAGAGAATACTATTAGTAGGAATAAAGTAAAAGAGAAGATGTTTCCTTTCGTAGTCCTTCCCTCTTCTATCTACTTGTTCACAGTATATGGACAGGGTGTTTTTTTTTTCGCTTGATTACACTCAAGCACACACCACATTCGGTAGGACTCCCCTGGACGGGGGATTGGCCCGCCGCAGAGACCTCTGTCTGACAAGAAAAACCTTGTACAAGACAAACATCCATCCCCCCGGGTGGATTCGAACCCGTAATCCCAGAAAGAGCTCGGCCGCAGACCAGCGCTTTAGACTGTGCGGCCACCGGGAGTAAAAGAGAAGCTACAAATTAAAATTACGTAAAGGACGAACAGTTTAGTTCTGAACAGAATCCATGATGTCTAAATCTTGCAGACTAAAATAGGAAATTCAAGAAAAGGCAAGAAAAAATGTAATGAAGTGATTTACAAGTTGCCCCACGGGAGCTAGGAAGTTCAGCACGTCCACCATACGCGTGTAGATAGCGGTTTTGTCGTTTATCCAACGCGAGTGTCTCAAATTCTGGCCCCAGACAAATCGTAAGTTAACTTATGCAGGTCTTCACGATAGCTACAAGAAAATTCCCAGGAAGAGTACTTCAACGTGGAGTTAGCTGATATGGTCTGCACTCCTCAATTAAGTGTTTAATTATTCAGTTCGTCAAAAATACCTTAACGTTGCGCGATTTCAGGCCACCGTCGCGATGTAGATTAAATCTTCGCTCTTCTGGGATCTTATGCTGCGTAACATCCCAGAAGAGTGAGGATCTCACATGTCATACCTATGTGAAACTCGGAAGTTCGTCACCGCTTCTGTAAAAGCGAGCCACAGATCCAGGCCTCAGGCAGTGACGTCCAACACATGACCTTCAAAAAGAAGAAGTAGTGCTGCTTTTTGATGAATATGAATATCATTGCTTCATATTACGCCTAACTGCATTATTATAACAACATCATGTGGTCACAGTCCATTGTCCGGGGCGTGCTTGATAAAAGCGATGTTTCGGATACGGGCTCTGCTTCTTTCTTCACGTAAAATTAAACAAGCCAATCGCTATTATCGGAGATAGAGACTATCTCGATGTAATAGACTTAACAGAATATGTTTTTAATAAAATGTGCTCGGTCTAGTAGCCGCGCCATATTGCTTAGTGGTGCGTAAACCAACGTTTCCAGGGCCATATCCGCGTTCGTCATCAGGGAACTGTTTTGTACTAATACGTAATGCATTTTATGATAGTGAAGATGAGGAGGAGGAGAAGGAGGAGGAGGAGGCGGAGGGTGATACCCACTTTAAGAATAAGTTACCGCAAAGTAGTTCCTGATATCACGCAGGCTATACTAATGACACCAATCACAAGTCATAATCTCATGCCAGAACACAGACTGCTATTCCTGTAAAGATTTGGTGAAATAAATTATCGCTATGCTCTGTGTGTGTGTGTGTGTGTGTGTGTGTGTGTGTGTGTGTGTGTGTATGTGAGTGTGTGTGTATGTCTGTCTGCGCGTCCCTCATTTCAATTCTTGAAACACTTCAGCTATTTCGATTAAATATACACTGAGCATCGTGCCACTGTAGAATAAACTGACCCCATATTTCTAATTTCTTACAATCTATGAAAACAACATACAGGACACGTGAAATTGTGAAGTCGTAAAGACAATACTTTAGGGCCCCAAAATGGTGTATCGTGAAACAGCTTTAAAAAATGTATAATATTTCAACGGTAATATTATTGAAAAATATAAAGTAACAATACGGCTGTCGTATGAAAATTTTCTGAATATGGTTGGAGTAGAATTACATTGACCTCGACACTGGATGCAGGTGAGTGGTCAACTTCACGCCAGGGCCTCTTACGTGAAAAGAACCCTCGTATGCACTGAATAGGAGGCTGGGTGTGCCTCACAGCCGGTCTGGACGGTTTTTGGAGAAGAGAAAATCGCTTTCCCCTGCCGGGATTCGAAACCCGGAACGTCCGTGTCACAGCTAGTGGCTTCTTTAACCTTTTAAAGCCTAGCGGTAACTTTACATACGACCAGGCTTAACATTAAAAAATTCTACGTGGTGCCCACATTGCGTTTATGTGTTTTGTACGGATCTCAGAACAAACAGCAACTTTTGCCTTATAGAACATTAAGAGACTGGTTTTTATAACCGAAGTGGAGAGTGTTTACAGCGCAGTACGCACTGAGTCCTTATATAAAACAGATACACTTCGTCTTTAAAGGCTTAATTCTTGTTCACCCTGTCCTTCTTCATTTCTACGTGTAACCCTCCTTTTTCTCCCTTGCTCATTCTATCTGCCACGCGAAGTGTCCACGTATGAGACCGTTCCTCGACGGGCATGCATGTCTCGCTTACAATAGGATGGCAAAGTAAAGTTCCCAACCCCTGGATTTGCAGAATGACATGTAGCAAGCCTTTGAGTACAATCTCGGCCGCACGCATTACAAATGAACTTATGACGACATCTCCTTTTTAGGAAGCCCGAAGTCACTGCGCTCAGACAGTGTCTCACCCCACGTCACTTGCATCACGTGCCCTGCATAACAGTAGACTTGGCCTCTTCCTTGAACGTGCTCAAAAGTGGCCGACATGTACAGCCAAGTGCAAGAACGCAGCAGTAAAGCACAGAACCAACTCAACAGGCAGTACTGAATACAGATTTCAAGAATATATGTCCTTCAACAGTTTTCTTGTTCTTGTTGATTCCTTCAACTCTAATCAATTAAATTCAACTTTAAAACTCATGTATTCTCTATATTCTTCTTCTGATACTTAATAACGCTATATGGTTTTCTTCAGTACCTTCCAGTAAATACTGGAATAGTATTTAAAACTAGGGTTGACCACTTCCATACTCTTTCCTTTGAACTGATTTTTCTCTAACCATTGTACTGCTTCGAGCTACGTCCTATAAGGCCTGAGACACTGAAGGAGTTTTTCAGAGCCCGTCCAATTACATTCTGAGATAATATATTAAACTGAATCATGATCGCCTCCTTGCAAATGTTTTCCAGTTCATTACTCCGGGTTATATTGGACTGATCTGACACACTGAGTCATTAAATAAACAATAAATACATACATAAACAGCAGTCAGAAGGGAATGCCTTCTGAAAGAGAAAGAATAGAGTTCCCTACATGTCACTACGTGTGCAGTCACCGACAAGTGTGAGAAAGCGCACAAAATTAACACGAACCCCCCATTTTTCGTGTTAGTAAATGCGGGCACATAGGTCACTTTCCCCCTTTTGTAGAACCCGACATTTCACTGTTGTGTTGAAAACAAGTGTTTCCTGCACCCTATCCTTAGTCAGTCGAATCCACTCTTTACCCTTCCAAAATACTTCACCCGAAAAATATCTTCGTCCCTCTCCAAAATTTTCTCTTCTCTTCAGATTTTCCCACTAAAGTTCTCCACTCATTCCCTTCCCCATGCATGCTACATGTGTCACACATACGACCCTTTTTTATTGTGCAAATAACAAATCCATTTAAAGGGAGACGTACTATTATTGAGCTTCTCACTTCGTAACCTTTTAAAGCCTAGCGGTAACTTTACATACGACCAGGTTTAACATTAAAAAATTCTACGTGGTGCCCACATTGTGTTTATGTGTTTTGTACGGATCTCAGAACAAACAGCAACTTTTGCCTTATAAAACATTAAGAGATTGGTTTTTATAACCGAAGTGGAGAGTGTTTACAGCGCGGTACGCATTGAGTCCTTATATAAAAGAGATATGCTTCGTCTTTAAATGGTTAACATTCGCTGTGCTTACGATAAGTCGTCTGTCTTAAGTCCGAATAGCCCATTATGCCACCTCCTGTCTCTTAGCTCCGAATCCGCCCGTCCTCATCCTACTCCCATACATCCTTAACCCACGCTCTTCCCGTAAATTGAGTGATAATATCCCACACAATTTAAAATAATTAGTTAATTTATTCCATGTTAAGGTTTTTTACACGACGGGAAGATTAACCAGTCTACATCGAATGACAGCAAACGTTCTGTAAATTTAACCTGATTTTCATTTCTGCATGAATACAATCTTAGTTTATCACTGCTGTAGCAATATACCTAAATTTTTTCACGTTTTCGAATTCGAAATTATTAGCTACCTGCATATTTATAACATTTGTCTCGCATTCAGGTGATTGGCGCAATGGCCCACTTAATTTCCTCCGCGTTCAATTCTAGACCAGTCTCCTAACTAGCAGCCAGCAGAGTGTATGTGTCCTTCTTTGTGTTTCTATGTTGCCGTCTGACAAGTTAATATATCAGAATATAGCAAAAATCGACGATATTCCGAACAAATTTCGTGATATTAAAAAAATACATCCAACGACTCTTTGTCTATATTCTTCTGGTCTTTTAATGCTGAACTCAATCAAACAGAGGCCTACTTCGGAAGCTGGCAGGTTCTCAGCTAGTCAACAAATTCCTCGCATTTTATGGAAACCGAAGTTTCAATACCGCATTCACAAACGCCCGCCACCTGTTGCTATCCTGAGTCAGATCAATCCAGTTCATGCCCCCATCCCACTTCCGAAAGATCCATTTTAATATTATCCTCAATATATTAACATAATCAGCGTAAACCCGAAGCTAATGTGCACCATTTACCTTAAAGCCCTCCTGATTTGCCTGAACCCTCCTAATGACGCATTCTAAAGCAAAGTTAAACAGCAATGGCTATAAAGTATCTCTTCCTCATACAGTGCCAATTACAAGTGTTCTGTCACCTACAACAATCATGTTCAGTCACTCAGAGTCATTGTTTTGGGTGTGGACTTACAAAACAATGAACAAACAACGTATGTACCCTGAAAAAGAAAACAGAATGTTCCTCCGAAACGTCTGCATGGTGCCGTAATGTCAAAGACAACAAGAGTTAGTTAGTTAGTTAGTTAGTTAGTTAGTTAATTAGTTAGTTAGTCACTCGTTCAGTCAGCAACTTAGTACGTTAGTTTGTTATGTAGTTAGATAGTTAGCCTCTTAAGTTGCCCGCACTGCATATCAAGTCACCTAAGTTTAGACTATCCCTTTAAAGATGAAAATTAACCCAAAGAAGGTCTAGATTTAAAGAATCAATCCGTACCGCGCAGTAAACATTATCAGCCTCGGTTGCCAAAAGCAGTCAGTTGATGTCGCAAAAGCAAGTAATCTCTGTTTCCAGATATGCCCGCACAGAAGATCACAGAAATAAACTACGTATGCAGAATGTACAGTTTTCAATATTAAACTTTATAGTACCTGAACTAAGCACCGAGCTTTAAGCACTTACCATCGCTGTCGGATTGTTCTATATTCACACTAAAAGACGACGTAAATTGATATCCACAGCTGCAGTTTGATATATTGCTCCGTCTGCCTGATTGTGTGTTTTTGACTTGTTGCCTCTGTAAAGTTGATAATATGATTGATCTGTCGAAACGTCTGCCCTTCTGACCGTCACAGCATGAGCATATTGTATACAGTCGTGACTTCTCTGGATCGTTGGTATTTAGTCATGTGTCGCGCCTCATGTTAACCGTGCATCAACGGCATAAAGCCACACATTCCCGATTTAGTACTCACCAACCGATGTAACTTAAACCCCTTCAGTACTTTGGAAGATAAAACATGTTGTCGTAAAGACTGTCAATATTATGGCGAATTAAATAATGGCTGGGATTTGCGCTCTTTTGGGGTATTACTCTGCCTCTAACTGTAATCCTTTAACGACGTTTCGGAACAGCGTATCAGTTCCAACTTCAAAAGTCAAGTCCGACTTCTTCCCTTGAGGATGGGACCGATAGGTTGCCCCGAAACGTCGGTAAAATTTTACCATTCGACGCTAAGCAATTTCCCAGAACAGAGCAGATCTCGTGAACATAGCGGAGGAAGCCTGAAATCACTCAAAATTGTGCCTGTTTACAAACAAAACTTAACTATTTCAAGTAAAAGCTAAGAGATTTTCCATGTACTTAGTTCAGCATAAACCAAGCCATGTAAACGTAACAGAGACTGGACGCACCGCTCCATGCATAATTCACGCCCGAGTCCCTGTACTAAGGAAGAAGAAGCGCGCAGTGGGTAAAAGAGGACGGGTGCTTCAGAGCCGGGCTGGATGCTGCAAGGAGAGAAAATCACTGTCCCTGTCGGGAATCGAGCCCCAAATCCCCGGTCGCCCAGCCCGTAGCTAAGTCACTATGCTGAATAATATAGTATTCGGCAAAACGTAACGGCGTGAAGAAAACTGGCTCCACAGACAGTAATTTCGGCCCATTGAAATAAATTAAAGACAGCATATAACACACAATATTAGTCCCATATAGGGAATAACATGTACTGTACCTTCTATGCTTTTTAAAAATTCTGTTAACGTTAATTTTTATGTAAAGAAAGGAGAGGTCTCAACTTTTACACCTTGTTTAGTTTTTGTACTGTGTGCCTGATGATGGCCACTAGTGGGCCGAAACATGTAGTAGCCATATATTAATAATAATAAGAAGAAGAAGAAGAAGAAGAAGAAAGTTGTATTTGACTGGAAAACTGATTAACCTTTATCCCGCTAATGTGGAATATATGGTGAGCTGCTAATAATGCCAGCACCACTAATGTGTAATATTTGGTGACCTACATTTGGCAACGCTGAAAGGAGCCTCTTTGTCTCTCTCTCTCTCTCTCTCTGCACAATGTCTCAACACTGAATCAATCGTGAAAGACGTTCTATGTCATATCTGTGTGCACACACTTACTTGGCTACCAACTAGGCCCTTAAGGGCCTAGTTATTAGCAACTCACCATATATTCCACATTAGCAGCATACAGGTTAACATTACACGTAACGTTACGTTACGTAACGTTAACAGTACACGTAATACACTGCTCTGATTTAGTGTGGGTTACTTTATAATATTACTATGTCCTTTAAATGACAGGGATCCAGTAGGTTTAGTGTTTTTTCAAAGAACCGGATACCCCATAATTTGAAAATTTGGCCTAAATTTTTCCAGCGATTAAATCAGTGATATTTATGTGAGTGGAATAATGTTTCCTCTAAGCTGAGCGGGTGCGCGGCCGCGCAGTAACTGCAACGCTCCCGCGCACACTGAAATGTTGCCGCGCAGCTACAATTTTTTCAATTTTCTTTGTAAATATTCTTATTATGCATATTACAAAAAAAACTTTTTAAAGTTCCGCACAGTCGTCAGGTCGTGCAAAAAGTTTCTGCTCAGAGAAATAGCAGCTCCGCGCAGCTGTAAAAGAAATTAGAGGGGACGGTGGAGTGGAGTCATGTAGCATCCATGCAGGAATTGGTAAGTCTATAAAAACTTTAGCCTTAAAGCTTGAAGCGAAGAACCTTCTTGGGAATTCTAGGCATAACTTGGTTAATAATATTCAAAAGGATCTTATACAAATACAATGCCAATTTTGATGTTGGTTTCAAGTGTTTCACGACAGTCTAGTAGCAGGATTCTGTGAACACTGTGATGACAACTTAAGTTCAATAAAATTGGAAACTGCTTAAACAATTGTGTCATTTCCAGCTTTCCGGAGAAGACCCTATATTATTAGATATTATGCAGGCAAACAATAAGGTCTTCTGGTCGATTCAACGTGTGTACCTTCAGTGCTCTGGCAGAATACTTTCCTTTAAACAAAAACAGATATACGAAAGAAAAAGTAAAAATTCTTCGTCTCCACTAACTTAAATAACTCGTTTTCAAAGAATTTTGATTCAGATAAATTACGTTAGATGGTAATATTTCAAAATCTAATGTAATCAGGTTTCTAAAGAAAATGTAGATTATAATGTCGTATAATCATGTTAGAGAATCTGTAACATATTGCTGTGTAATTATAATGAACAAAATTTTTGTTAGTTTTTGTGGTGGTCATATTAGTACCACGATAACGGATAATTTATATTTCCAGCCGAATGTGCAGGCCATTACCCGTGAGTTTTGTCATGACAGTATTATTAAGCCCGTAGCGAAGAAATGAACTAAGGTTCTTACGTTATTATCATGCTTGGTAATGCACAAAAGATGTTTCTACCTCAACGGGAACCTAAGGTGCTTATCGTAGCTGCAACATGTATCATACATACCTCGATAAAGTAAACCAAGTAAATTGTACAGAAATTAAACAGCGAAGATGAGAGAGATAGAAGAGCAAAGCGGATGTGAAAAGCGAGCAGGTATAATATTAATTCTTATAAATTCCTTGCATTAAGGGTATAAAATGAAAGCATAATGGGGAGTTCGCGTGTTTGTCTGTTTATTCGTCAGGTTGTTCTGAGGAACCACTGAATGAATTTAGATTAGCTATTGAGAATGCGGTCTGCAACGAACTCGTTAAGCGTGACTTGAGATTTGAGTTGTAATTGTAACTGAATAAATGGCCACCAATAAACATCAGAAAAAGAAAAAGAATGATGAAATTTTAAAATACACACATAGTAAAAATGTCCTATAAACCAGCCATCCAACGAAAAATAACTGTACATGGCAATTGGCCCCCGTCATTTCGAGAAAAGTTAGTGGTCTCACATTCACTGATGTAAACGTCAAAAAATCACGGAGACGTCAGGTACACCGCTGTAAACATCTAAAAATTGTAAAGCAGCTCTTGTAAACTGTAAACGTAAACATCGTAATACAAAACCATAACAACGAAATTAATATAAGTGAGAAAACTCAAGACTATCCAAAGAAACTAAATACAACTAAAGCACGTATTATTCCTACAGTTACGGCGTTTCAGAACATTAAATTATAATACTCGACTCTCGTTCAATTTAGCTTTAAGTCTCAAATGTAAATTCCCACATAGTAGCATCTACACATTTTATCAAACATAAAGGTGGTAATTTTGTAAAGATTAGAGGGTATATCACAAAAATGTTGTTGATCCAAATTTGTGGTTGCTGAATGACCTCCCTGTACATGAACCTTCATATACCAGAAATATTTAACGTATCTGTGACTTCAGGCTTCCGCCGCGATGCTGATGAAATCTGCGCTCTTCTGGGGTTTAAGGCAGCGTCGAGTGGTAAGCCTTTACCGACGTTTCGGGACAACATACCGGTACCCATACGTTGTCCCGAAACGTCGGTAAAGGCTTACCACTCGACGCTGCGTTATACCTCAGAAGAGTGCAGATCAAATATTTAACGTAAATAAACACGACAAACAAAGCCATGTGTACTAACACAATACGAAAAATTCGTGTGTGCGCAATAACTACATTACATGGAAATCACTTTAACCTGGTCACACCAAATTTTGGTACAGTATATACAACATATATCTCAGCAACATCTGCAGCTTGCATTTGAACTTTTTTTTTCTGTACGGCTTATGTCTAATAAAATTCCAGTACAAATAATTCGCGATTCTATGAAATGCGATCAGATTTGTCACAGCAGGTTTCCATCTGAAATATCAGTGAGGTATTTGAAATATCAAAGAACATATCTGAAAGTGTGTACACGCCCCTGGAGAATGCGTTTCGGCTGTGCTGTAACTGCATTTCATTCGAGACTATTTCCCTTGATGGCCTGTAAAATAATTTGTTCTCTTTCACTACTCACCAAATAAACGTGAAATGTATAAAACCTCCGATTACAACCCTGCTAAATATAGGCCTACGCACGAAAACCTTAAGCGGTCCGGGATAGGTCAGTAGGTATAGCGACTCGATACGGGATGGACGGTCCGGGGATCGAATCCCGGTGGGGCGGAGTTTTCCGCAACCACCCAGACTAGCCCTGGAGGCAACCCAACCTTCTATATAATGGGTACCGGATCCCTTTCACGGGGGTAAAGAGGCTGGGGCGTGGCGTTGACCACCCACTCATATCTAGCGCCGAGGTTAAAGAAAGTGTAGAGCTGTACATCTACTCTCCCTCTGGGCCTTCATGAGCTGTTCTAGGGTGACTTTTACCTTACGAAAATTTTAACCTTTTAAAGCCTAGCAGTAACTTTACATACGACCAGGTTTAACATTAAAAAATTCTACGCGGTGCCCACATTGCGTTTATGTGTTTTGTACGGATCTCAGAACAAACAGCAACTTTTGCCTTATAGAACATTAAGAGACTGGTTTTTATAACCGAAGTGGAGAGTGTTTACAGCGCGGTACGCCCCGAGTCCTTATATACAACAGATACGCTTCGTCTTTAAAGGGTTAAAGTCAACAAAACTTCTGCTGGAAGGCCAAGTCGATTTTGAAGACTTAAGAAGAGCTTCACTCTTCGTTTCCTTAATATACAAAGCAGTATAAGAGAAATGTTAAGCTAAATTGCACATACGAACAGTTTTTTAACGTACGTCTATTCTGGGGAAAGAAATGGAGACACGGAGTACCTAGAAATGCACGAAGACATGTGCAGAAAGCTAGCCAAGAATGCGATGAAGAAGGAGAACCTGGCAATGGGATTTTGAGACTGATACAGGCGTTAGAACTTGCTAAACTGCCAAAGGAAAAGCAAGATCATTAATGGCCATTCTAAACAAAATAATTACATTTCATTACTCTTCTTTGTGTTGACAATTGCCATATCGCACCACGTATAGGGCCCTTTTGGGCGTCACGCAATGTGTTGCGACAGATTCTTATCGAATGAACCTGAATGCAAAATAAATTGTGTCACAAGCCAGTGTGCAGAAATTGTGTCACAAGCCACTGTGCAGAAATTGTGTCACAAGCCAGTGTGCAGAAATTGTCACAAGCCAGTGTGCAGAAATATTAAAAACAAGTTGGCTATCCTGAGAACCCCATGTCTCACCACACTACATCATCATCATCATCACCATCATCATCATCATCATCGCCGCCGCCGCCGCCGCCACCACCACCACCACCACCACCACCACCACCAGTTGGTATGCTTGCGGGTTAAGCCCCAAGTCATAAAATTAAATAACTGAATGGCTGGGTAATTAACTAACTAGGAAATAAAATTACTCGAAGAACTAAAATAACCACTGATGCAGCAGTTTTCCTTCAGACCTTAGTAATTCCTCAGTTGATTACAATGCCATGTCATTACTCTAAAGCTAAACTGAAGAATTATTACCACATTCGTAGAATCCGACACTGTATCCGATCCTTAGCCACTAAAATGCAGCCTACGCCATATTTGTCTGATATTTACGCTCGTAATGGTTTCCGTGTGCACTTAATCCTCCCAAGCGGCCCAGTACTTTCACATGTGCCTACTGAAATGTTTTTACACATTTCTTATTTCCTCTCTGCGTATTAGGTCCTGCCTCTGTCACCTTCCTTTAATGTAATAGTCGTAATAGTACTCGTCGAAGAGTTTGCGATTAAAAAGCTCTTAATTATGATCTTTCCTATCCCTTGTTTCTTCATCTGTGTTGTGTTATCATATCCTCCTCACAACTCTGTTTAACCTTTTAAAGCCTAGCGGTAACTTTACATACCATCAGGTTTAACATTAAAAAATTCTACGTGGTGCTCACATTGCGTTTATGTGTTTTGTACGGATCTCAGAACAAACAGCAACTTTTGCCTTATAAAACATTAAGAGACTGGTTTTTATAACCGAAGTGGAGAGTGTTTACAGCGCGGTGCGCACTGAGTCCTTATATAAAACAGATACGCTTCGTCTTTAAAGGGTTAATTTGCCTGCAGTACAGACCTATGTTCTACCCTTACATAGAATACAAAAGGATGACGCGTCCACTTCGACAGCATTAGATGTTTTGTGCACTCGTGTCCTTACTGCAAGAAACCAGCTTAGAACAATTATACAAAAACAAAAAAACAGAATTATAGCTTAGTGTGTTTCAATTTTCAGATATCTGAGCAGAATACACTGTGAAACTTTGATAATTATATGGTACTTAACGTAAGAAAGGGGGAGAATATCTTTCAATAGCGTTGTTTAAGACGTAGAATGCTTTCCCGAGGGTTAGCAGACGACTGGTACATTTCGCAATCCTAAAGTATACCCAGAAATGGACATTCAGCAACCCCAGCAATATACGTAGGCCTATGGCGCATCCGGCAAAGGTTCGGCAAATTGGCTGCTATGTACGTCAAGGCACGCCTCCTCAAAATAGGGTCTACCCTTGGTATAACTCATGAGAAGGCAGAGTGATCCCCAAACTGACCTTCATCATCAATAAAACCAACATGTGTGTGCTGTTGAAAAGTGACTCTGATGGTGACCGGAAACCATAAAGGGGGGAAATTATCGACCCTTTACAGTTGACTTGCTCCTCGTAATTTAGCGTTATGAAATAACGATAAACGTGAACAATTTATGGACGACCTATCATAATGGATCTAAATTATTTGAACAGTAGGCGAGTAATTTGTTGGCATTTCCTGGCGCTAACACGTGTTTCATTGTGGGAAACACGTCATCGGTTGAAAACACACACACGAAAACATGCTGACGTGAACCAGAATACTGCGTGATCGAATACTGCATTCAAAATGCACATACCGGAATTCCTGGTTGAATGACTGTCGCAAAGCCGCAGATGTGTAAAATTCTGAATCTGAATATCAGAACAGAGAAACTCCATTGATTTTCCTCTTTTTGTGTGTGTGTGTGTGTGACACATACAAAGTTTTCGAGTCGAAAATGTATTATTAAACTGGCACATACGATGGACATTCATCAGAACGGGACGATGGGGAAAGAAGCACGGAGTTTAGAAAGGCAGTATTTAGTTCCATCCAATGAGCAATCAAGAGTACATCACATACATATTTTGAAATGACAGCGGAAGAACAACTAGCAACGGCAACGTCCTTCTTAAACAAAAAAGATTTTTTAATATTATCCAAAAATGCACTAATTGTAACAGGTTCATAACATATATTTAAAAACATTCCACTCCTACATGTTTCGGGCCCTTTCGGCCCATCATCAGGGAGAAAATCAAACGCTGCTGTATAAAACAGTTACTTAAAGATGCACTATTTCACATCTTCGTGTTTGATGTGGAGAAATTCCTGAGAAGCTGACAGCCTGTCAGCTTCTCAGGAATTACTCAGCTCCAGCGACTTACTTACTACTACTACTACTACTACTACTACTACTACTACCACCACCACCACTACTACTACCACTACTACCACCACCACTACTACTACCACTACTACTACTACTAATAATAATAATACTAATACTAATACTAATACTAATACTACTGCTGCTGTGGTGACAAGGTTCAGGTTTCTATGAACTATTCTGGATCTGACCGCTAATAAAACATGTACATTACTACGTACAAATAAAGAAAAGACAGACCTACATATATCGGGCCGTATGTTCTCGGTTTCAGATTCTTTGTCAGCTCGGTTCAGTATAGAAATATTTTTCTTTGTGAAATGTACATCATAATTCATGGCTCTGACAGAGAGAGAAATATGTTTATTTCTACAGGGGTCGAGCTCAGGTCTTCTCCACAGCAGGCCACCGACATACCCTACAGCCTCAAAAGTCTGTTTCACTCCATGTTCTTCTGTCATTACGTACGGCGACTTGGGGTGTGCACACTCACGAAGAATGGCTTATAATGCCAGCAGGGGTCGGCAAAGATATGTACCAACGAACTTTGGATCAACCAGTGTAAATGGGACCGAATTGTAGAGCAATTAGTCGAAAATCGGTTATTACTCTGCAGTAATAAGCAAATATATGCATATATAGGCCTATATACATACACACATACATACCTATATACATACTTATTAGCCATGCGTCCGTCATACGCCGGACCGCCGTAGTGTGTTCGTGCTACCCCACCGAAACACTGTAACCGTCGCCAGTAATAAATAGTAATCGATAATAATCGATATTGATCAATTATGAAAGCTTATAATCTATTATTCAGAGCTAACCCACTGCCTCTTTTACCGGTAGTTGCTATATTCTTGATCGCATATAACGTGTCATGTATTGCATGCTTTAGGCTTCAGTGCTCTTTCGGCCTGAGCAAACATGTCACAGGAACCAGAGTGTGGCCCACTTAGTCACTCAGTTAATCACACTATACACACGGAGATAAAGAACGCAGCAGAGACTGGCAAATTCATCACTGGTACTTTTTTTTTGAGGGGCCCCACAGCAGACGCTACGGACGCACTGCAGCATTGAACTTTACTGCGCAACCCTGTGATGAAGATGATTAGTTTTTTTTCTTTTTCCGTATAATGGAGTACCGGCGGAATGAAATTGACAGGTGTAAACCAAAGTGCTCGGGGCAAAACCTGTTCCAGTACCACTTGGTCTACCATAAATCCCACATGGACTAACCCAGGATCAAACCCGGGCCTCCGCGTTGAGAGGCCGGCGACTAACCGCCTAAGCCATGGCATGGCCATTACTGGCATTTATTAGGCACAACAGGTATATGTCACAGATACATCATACATTCGTAATCAGTAATTTTGATGCAATCACACGTCCCCAGGAACAGTTTTAAATGTACCCATAGGATAAGGGGCTGGGCAGGTACCAGGTCAGATGTGGACACTGTGGAGAAGAGAAAAATATATGCCCCCCCCCCCTTCGCCGAGAAATCGAGTCACTATTACACAGCAGTCCAATCCGTAACATAGTTACTAAGGTGACTGGGCTATCCTGGTTGAGGTTAATGTGTAACATGTCTTTGTTAAAATAAAGGTATTCGGAGTAATAATAGCGTGATGAATTTACAATGATTCATCCACCTAACATTAGAGAGGATGAAAATTCTCTCATATGTCACTGAATTCACTGCGGGGCTGGATCGTGGGAAAGGGCCTGCACTAAAGGCAATAGTCACGCAAATCCTTGTAGCCGCACAGAATACACATTCTAGCGGATTCACAGGGGTTACTCAACTCAACAGCAACGACCGATCTCTAAGTACAGACTGGTTACACCTACGTTCAATAGATCTGGGTTTGTCAAACATCGCAAAGTGGCGGCACAGAGTTCAATAATCATCGAACAGACAAACAAGTGTTCTATTTATAGCCTAATTGCTTTAACATATTCGTAGTCCTTCCCTCTTCTACCTACTCACAGTAGATGTCGAGGTTGTTTATTTTCACTTGATCACACTCAGACACACACCGCAGTTGGTAGGACTCATCTGGACGAGGGATCGGCCCGTCGCAGAGACCTCTACCTGACAACACAAACACTCACAACAGAAAAAAATCCATGCCCCCGGTGGGATTCGAACCCACGATCCCAGCAAGCGCTCGGTCGCAGACCTACGCCTTAGATCGCGCGGCCACTGGGATCGGTTCTTCAGCACATACGTATGGTAAAAATAAGCTTGTAGCATCGCCATGTTTCGTGCAGGTGTGTGCGTGTGTGTGTTTTACTCCACTCATGTCAACTTCCGAACCAGCTGGCCGATAATCTTTCGATTTGGTAAAAATCAATGCCATTACAAGACACCCCAGACCTATTTTTTTCAAAATTCCTGCAATCAACAATAACAACATGGCGGGCACGCGAATTGCGGGCTCCACACGCACCGCTTGCTTTTTTGCCTGAAATTATGTATGAAAGTATGTGTTTATACAATTTTTACTGGGGTAACATTTTTGTACAATGTACATAAAAAAGACAAAGCAGTGCGAAAATTATCGTAAGTTCTCAGCGTTATGGCGGCAAATAGTCAGCCATGCGAGATTTGAGTTGCGTGATTTCAGGCTTCCGCCGCGAAGTAGGTGAGATATGCGCTCTTCTGGGATGTGACTTAGCGTAGAATACCGACGTTTCGGAACAACCTATGGGTACCATCTTCAAGGGACAAGAAGTTCAAGGCCCTTGAAGATGGGACCGATAGGTTGTCCAGAAACGTCGGTATTCTACGCTAAGTAACATCCCAGAAGAGCGCAAATCTCATCGAGATATGAGTTGTCACAATGACGCTCAAGAAATTCAAGACATTTGGAATGTGACGAAAGAAGAAATTATTGTCTCCATCTTCACGGCCAGCAGTCCAAGAAAAGTACAACATACTGTTCTGAAGATAGAGGCACTACGCTCCTCCGAAACATCGGTAGATTATATTTACAATTCGACAGGGTGTAACACCCCAAAAGACTTGAATCTTCAACAAATAAAATACCGGAGTTATGCAAGTAGGATATGGTACCCAGATACAGCATAAATTATCGCGAGAGTACTCAATTTTGAAAATACATCCGACAACTTGAACTGAACAGAACCTGTATTTTACTACCACGTTTATCATAAGAATTACACAAAATAATAAAAGTAATAAGGCATATGTAAAATTTGTCCCAGTGTACGTCATGAAGGTGTTATCAAGGCGTGGAAATACATTTCCACTGATTCTTCATCTCGGCACAAATGGAGATGAGTGTTTAGCGTCAGGCCGTAACCGCTTTAGCCCCGGAGGAAATATCCTGAGGTACCTACCGAACAGGGGGCTGGGTGGACGCCCTGAACCATCTACACGCTCTACAAAACAGGGAAGTCTCCTGCTCCCGCGGCGAATTACGGGACATAGTAACGCAAATATACCAAATATGTAACTGGGCTTTGAATTCTGTTCGGAATTCCTTGTTTCAGCTTACGAAACGCCAGATCAGGCTGCGCGTTGAGCACAAATCGAATAGGATACACATCTCAGAAGTAGCTGATTTGATTGGAATATCCCAAGACAAAGGCAAGAAAGGATGGGGCATATCATGCTGAACATATGGATAGATAATCCCCCACATAGGCCTCCACAAGGAAAAGAATATGAATTGAATTCTGAAAGAAGGAACGACAGGTCTCAGTTATAATTCTGACAAATAAAGCCAGCTACAAGAAGCAAGAGTCCTGCATGAGACGTTAAAAGACTTCCCCTAACTAGTCAGGAATTTACCGCATTTCGTGGCACACGAGCGTTCGTCACCATGTTCACAAAAGCCCACTGCCTCTTCCAATCACAAGCCACGGGAATCCGGTCCACAACATCCCATTCTATTCCTTTAAGACTGTTCTATCCGCGACACTGTCTTGAAAGTGGTGACTTTCCTTTATGTTTCCCAATCAAAACTCTGTATTTATTTATTTCTGCTCTCCCTCATGCATGCTTGATGCCCCGCTCATTCCATTCTCTTTGATTTGAGCACCCTAATAATGTCTGTGATCTCTACAAATCATGAAGCTCCTCATTATGTAATTTTCTATAGTATAATGTTACTTCAAAGCGGTTAAACCCAAATGCCTTCCTCAGCACAATATTCTCAAATATCTTCGGCGTATTTTCCTCCCTTAACATGAGAGACTAAGCTACGGGCCCATGCGAGATTTTAAACAAACGAAGTGTTTTAATTTGACGCTATGCATTCCGTTGTATATATGGAATTACATAAACAACACTGGGTGTTCCGTCTGACACAAATTGTATTTATTATTATTTTTCACATACTACATGTTTCGATCAAGCCAATCATCATCAGGTGTTTGTTTATGCAAAAACTTAAAACGCACAGTAAAAATGTAAAATTTTGCGACAGCCCACAAATGATATAAAATACAATCGTTTTGCAATGTCGGTCGTGTGTCACTAAACACAGACATTGTGGTGCATAATTTAAAAGCTAAAATTTTAAAATCTGAAATTTTAGGATGCTAGTTCCTAAATATATACTAAAATGACGATTAACTCATTTATATTAGTGTTTTAATTTCAGATAAACAGTATCTATAAATAAACTTAAGACATTACGCACACGGCTTTCAACTTGATATTATTTGTATACGCATATACCTCAATACAAACGCACAAGTAGAATTCTATCAACAGAAGAAAAACTTTCCTATGTTGGGTTATATTTTCTGAGTTTCATATAAACATAAGGCACAGGGTCCCAGAAGTCTAGAACCATACATAAAAATGACAAAAACTTCTTGCACTCACAGAATATCTTCACTGTATCCGCCATTACGACTGGTACACAAATGCAGACGAGGTAGCCAGTCGGCACACAGAGAGCAAATGTTGTCAGAGATGATGGTGTTACATGCGTCGCTGATGTGCTGCTGCAGACGTGCACCGCTCTGAATTGCCTTCACGTACACCAACATCCTCAAGCGACGCCCGTGTTAAAAATCCGACGGGGGTGAGATCGGGGTTCCTCGCTATCCACTCCATAGGCCCTCAACTTCCTACCCAATGACCAGCGAAATGACGGTGAAGCCACCCTCTCACGCGGATGGTCTAATGGTTAGGAGCGCCATCCTGCTGGAATCACGTTGGGAAATCCCCACTTGTGATCATGACGCTGGGAAGTACTTCCCCTTCGAGCATATTTAGTAGGTGTTTCTGAGACTGTGCCATCAAAATAGAAGGGGCCTAGCATGCGGTATTTTCTGATGCTGCACAACACCATCAGAACAGTGACACTTTGTGTCTATGAATCAGTAAACTAGTGAGGGTTGTCTTGCAGCCGGTAGCTGGCGTCTGTCGAAGCATTCTCGTCAATGAACAAAATTTTATCTCATAGTTTCAGAATTAGGGACACCGTATTGTTCTAACACCGTTAATTAAATAGGTAACAGTCTAATAGCCAATGCGCGTATGATGGAAATCCTGATGACGGTTTGATGACGAAATATTTTACGTTAATGGTAAAATAAATGTTGATTTATGTTGTTAGGAGTTGCAATCTGCTGTTGAACCATGTGTTATTGTAACGTTTTGTACGCGTGCATATATAAATAATTAGTAATTGTATGTTGTATCATACACTGAATCTCACGATTAAATTTAATAATAACAGTCCATGAACTGGTAATAAAATCTGAGACTGCTAGACGAAAAAAGAAACACCACGCTGTTAGGATCAATAAAATGTTTTTAAAAGAACCTATGACGCATACGTTCCTTTGAATTCTTCAGTTTAAGTCACGAGACTAGCAAAATTTTGTGGCAAATAGATATAAGTTTTTCTATTTACGTGTATAATTACCATTCATCTAAATTCCCATAATGCGAATTTGTCAGCTAGCAATTCGAAAATTCTCACGATGGCCAAGTTTACTGTTATTGAGAAACATACATGCTAAATCTATAACTATATTTATTAGACGTCTGAACGTCACGTTTAAAGGGCTTACACCCATTGTTCAGTGCTTGTCACTATAACAACTTCTTTTTTATTTAATTTGACAAAAATAAACGATGTCGTCACAAAAATTATTACTCTCCATAGTAAGCTTGTCAGACCACCCAACACTTGATGAACATAAAGTAAGTGGAGATACTGTCCCTTTTGACTAGGAAAATCTCATGTCGATCGGTATGATTGACAACAGGAAATTAAAAATTAGAATTAGGGCAGTATTAGTCAAATTGATGTTTATACCCACATTCTTGAAAATATACCACTTTGTTCATATCGTCATTACAGGGGCAGACAACCTCATCCACGTGCACACAGACATGATACCACTGAAAACAGATCTTCAATTATGAGCTAAAATTGATTGGTTTAAATAGCGTGTTTAAAACACAACGATATGCAGGCAAAACTGAAGTTTTAAGAACGTCTAATCTGACCTCTAGACGGCTTTGAAAGACCGCTTCAGTTTCAGTACTTCAAAAGGTACTCAAACTGTACTTTTGTACTACAATTTTTCATGTTGAAGCAGAGGAATATAAAGAAATGCACGATGTGTCTAAAAAATTGGTGCCTCGAATAATGTACCTGTTAATGCTTTTGCTAAAATGGCAGTGTAAAAAAGCACAATTAACTTTCTCATCTTCTTCTTTTATTTAAACATAATGTTTCGGAAGGTGGTTTACTTCCGACGGCAGATAAAAAATTTGAAATATAATCTGTTTGGTCCATTACACAGAGCTAGTATTTATCTCTTGAGATCAGCGCAATATAACGGACACAATTTTTTTCCTTATAAGGGAAACAAGCAAACTTCCGGAAAGCTGTTTTGTTTAAACGACAGTTGAAGTCAATTACACAAGGCATTTTAACAACTCCATGTTTTTCCATTTCTCGAATTTTACAACAAATATTTATTTCAGAATATTTTAGAAACTTTTTTAGTAAGAAGAAAGGCTTCCAAGGTGCCTACATTCGGTTGCGGCAAACCCCTTGTTATTAAGTTGAAATCAATATCTTAGATAAATATGGTAAAAGGCAAAGAAAATGTTGGTTCATAAATTTTACTTGCTATAAAACAGCAAGCTTGAGAATAAAGGTACGACCATATTTATGTTCGAAATCGTAGGCCTAAGCTTGAGACAATAGAGCAAGAAGTCAGGATTGCTGCCGTTGACACGTTTCTCTCAAAACAATGGAACTGCTAATTAATTACTGTTAGACGCAAGAAGCTCAACACATTTTCATAACATGCTTTATTTTCTGCAATCACAAAATTTATAAAGAAATTGGAGCACAATCCTCTGAAACTGAATATCACGTTAGCAGTATTTAAAACTTATTTTCTAATATTCACAGCGACTGTATCGCAAACACCGGGATCTTCCTGCTCTCTATACCAGTCATCGCCCTTTGTTGTCATAGGCGCACTTTATGGGTAAAACGCAGATTTCTTTAATGTTAAAGCAGCAGTGCATAGAGTGGTAATTGCGTTAAAGGGTTATATTAGGGTATATTTCGACATAGTTTTATATACTCACTTAAAACTAAAGAAAATAAGAGAAGGGCGTGGACTGTATTTATGTGGTTCAGGATGCGAAAAAATGGCGGGCAACTGTTAAGATGATAATGAAGCTCTGGGTTACGTACAATGCGGTCTTTCCTGAGTAGCTGAGGTACTATTAGTTTGTTAAGGAAACAGTTCTGTAAAACTAATAAAGTCGTCTAATTATTAACACTGGCTTGTACCCATCACCCAATATTATTCAGGTAATCAAATAGAGCATGAGATGGGCGGGGCGTGTAGCACGTATGAGAGAAAATAGAGGCGCATACAGGATTTTTGTGGGCAGACCTGAGGGAAGGCAACCACTTGGGAGACCCAGGCGTAGATGGGAGGATAATATTCAAATTGAGGCATTGACTGGATTGAGCTGGCTCAGGATAGGGACAGGTGGCGGGCTCTTGTGAATGCGGTAATGAACATCTGGGTTCCATAAAATGCGGGTAATTTCTTGACTAGCTGATAAACTGTTAGCTTCTCAAGAAGGCCTCTGCTTCTTGGAGTTAGTTAATTATTAACATTAGCCGCAGCGTACAAGACAGCTTTACAAACTGTATGAGACCAAAAGACATAAAGCATAAAATTGTACTTGTTGCTAAGAACTCGTACAAATCAATGACCGACTCGAGCAGTGACAGATGTAGTTGAACAGCCTTCGAGTCAAATGAGGAATCGTGCAACGATGATCGTGAATTACGTGATTTGGCAAACCTCTGTGAGTGACGCGGTCAGATACTGGGACACGGCGACATCAAACCGCGTTGCCATCTCGCAGCAGAACATTGCATTATGCATTCAAAAGAATCACACACCTCGTTTGCTTGTGGTTCCGATAGCTAAGCGAATGCAACGCATGATGAACAGCCTTGCAAAAGTGAAAGACTTCTGTGAATTAATTAATTTAACGACGTTGATTCGAGGAAGCCGAGGAGTTAAGTGACTACAGTGAGGTCACGAAAACAAGTCCCATGGTTTTGAAATCTTTATGTTTCCCTCTCCAGTGTGCTTCCCTGTATTCCCCTCCAGTCGTCCAGCGATCAGTTCACACGAATTATGGCTGTGAATCCGTCAATTGATTCAGAAGTTATGGAGTGGAAAAACATGAGGACATGACAACACAAAACTAACTTCATTTATAATATATGGGAAGTAAAAATATGTGACTGGTTTTTCTGTGGACAATCTAATGCATCCATGCGGTGACAGCCGACGTTTACTGCTCGGCGGACTGAAGAAACACATAAATTACACTTAACCACGAAGCGAAGTCTAACAAGTCCTTGAACTAAGATCCATATAAGAATTATTATGCAACATTTTAACTCACTAAGACAAAACATATATAACTTCTCTGTGATTATGTTACGACACCAACCATTAGTCAGCCTTCAGTTGTTTTACTTACGTTATTTTGAAAATGTCAAGAATGAACCCAGAAATCCGTCACGTCACGGCTTCAGTTGAATTAAAGCAAGAGTAAACGTACTTAGTTTCTTTGTCTCCAGTTCACAGCGAACTTAATTAATACAGGGTCATAATAAGAAAAACTTCTATTACTAATCAATCCTGTACGGTCGTGTTTCTCAGCCTTCCTTGCATCATGGACCCCTTACAATGTCTCGCTAATTCTGTAAACCCCTCACCAAAATTAAACCGCGGACGCCTTGGCATAATTCGTGGTATTAAAATTTAAAATATTTACAAAATATCAATTTGTCCCTGTCCACGCCCTAAGACATACAAGGGGATGGGGCGTAGAGCTCCACAAATTCTCAAAAATAAAAAAGAATTTCTACAAACCTTTAAATATTTGAAGAAAAAATGAAACCAAATTAACCCTTTAAAGACGGAACGTAATCTGTTTTATATAAGGCCTCAGTGCGTACCGCGCTGTAAATACTCTCCACTTCGGTTATAAAAACCAATCTCTTAACGTTTTATAAGGCAAAAGTTGCTGTTTGTTCTGAGATCCGTACAAAACACATAAACGCAATGTGGGCACCACGTAGAATTTTTTAATGTTAAACCTGGTGGTACGTAAAGTTACCGCTAGGCTTTAAAAGGTTAATATAATGCTCAGCTCCTACCTCACAGAACACACTACATGTCCACTGCACCGACCAAATATGTAACGCTGGGTAGGGATATAATCGGTATTTACTGTGAGAATCATAAGCAACATGTAAATACACTGCATGCGCAAAACGCAGGCCTTTTCGCGTTACACCTTTTGTTGAATATAGCTAATACTGGGTTTTAAAGGATTAACACGTGGCGGACTCTTGTGAATGCGGTAATGAACCTCCGGGTTCCATAAAATGCGGGGAATTTTTTGACTAGCTGAGAAACTGTTAGCTTCTCAAGAAGGCCTCCGCTCCATGGAGTTAACTCAGTGCTAAAAATCTACTACAAAACCTCCAGCTTATTTGTGGCAATTACCATAAAACTAAGATTAGGAAAACCCTCTAGTTAAGAAATTCTATGTTATATCGTGAGCAGAATTTACTGAATTACGCATTCCGTACGAGGGGTTCGCGCATCCTGGGTTGAGGAACACCTCTATAGCATCCGTATGCAAGACGGCTACACAAATTTTCCAAAAATATAGAAGCCACCTCAAGACTCTAGGCGTCAGAACGGTGACAAGAAGTGAGTTCAATACAGAGGACACTCCAAATATTAGGCGCGACAGTACAAAATTTAGTCGCTCTGGCGACTGGGTCCGCGTGATGCTTGTACCCCTGGTATACGTAATTTCCATTTATTCACGACCTTTAAAAAGGCGTAGCTGATCCATTCGCATCACCAAAATTAGCGGTTACTGACAGCTCTGCTGCTAACTGGCAACAGGTCTGGGAATCGAGTCTTGCCTTGAAGGCAGATGATTAAGACCAACGTCTCTCGTGGCTTCCACAATGCCTCAAGACAAACGCGACGGCAGTACCTTTAATTAGGAGAGGACCCCACCAATCCTGCCACAATTTTCTGAATTCATCATCATATTTACCCTTCCATTCGACATTACACAACCTGCTCAAATATTCATGCAAAGTAACTCGAAGCTAACAACAGTAAAGCAACTGACGTAAATTGTTAGAAAGGCATGCTTTGTTTCTTTAGTTACACTTAGATTTTCACGTTCCACAAATAAGGAAGCTGTTTCAACTTTCATTAGTGAAAATTATATTTCATGATCAAATTATTCTAGAAATTTATAAACGTCGAAAAACTTAGGAATTAAATAATATTTATTTACAGTATGAACAAGGTTAGATATGTCAGACAGCCTTCCGTTTAGCATACTGCGTTACATCTGTGTTAACAATCCTGAAATCTTGCAAAACATACTCTAATGGTGGCTAGTTGGTGACTTGTTTAATGTTGACTACGTAATTTATTCCCGAGGTCACAGAACACATAAAAGGAAGTTCATGCTCTGATGACCGTGGCCATTTCAGACTGTTCTCCACTGGTATCCAGATGCTGGCTTTCGTCATTCAGAATGTGTGCTGTACCACAACTCTCAAAAGAGTACCCTACAAACGTGTACAGTACAAAGCCAGGTACACCATTCGCATTGGACAGCTACGAAACTGGCAGGATACGACTTTCTCGATGGAGTGAATATGAAAATTACTGACTTTTAGGATACGACGCCGTGTAGTCTGATAGAAAATCACTGACTTTCGGAATAACTTAGTGCTTCCATCTTCAGGGTAATGGGGAGTTCCATATTCCAAAACCCCTGTAATTTTCAACCTGATCATAAACAGGACGTCGAATTCCAGAAGACAGCGACGCCCAGAAACGAAATCAGCGATTTTTCAGTGCCAAGAATTGAAGGTATTTCTTTGAGTAATATCTGAAGTGCAATATCGCAATTAGTTTGTCCAGCTGAGTAAGGGGGTGTTTGGGAATAGAGTGTCAATACAGATAGGCACACTTGGACTTGAAATAGGTACCTGAAGTAACAAAAGCCTCATCACAATTACACAAGGAGGAGCTTTGTATGTCTCGTTCTTCTTTTAACATATTCTAGTTAAAATGACCCTTTGAAGACTAAAATTAATCTATATCTTATATAAAAATTCAGTTCATACCTCTAAGAGAACACAGTGTGTTTACATTAGAAAGATAAATAGACGAATAATGTCTAGGGAAATAATAAATGCAATGTAACACAAAAGCAGAATTCGTACTTTTGAAATCTGGCAGTACATGTAGTAGCCATTAGGTTTTAAAGTGTTCAGTGCAAAGGAAAACGTGGGTGCAATAAGTAGCACACATGAGAATTGAGACATACGTACAAAGTTTAATTTTACGTACATACGGAGAAGAAAATACTTTGGAAACTTCCTGTTGGCGGCAGACATATATTTGACATTTAACAAAACTTCCGTAAATTTTTGAGCGATGGTTGCCCCCAACTTGCACTTAAATCCCCAAACTGGAAATAGCGGCGAAACCTCGTCTTAAAGCTCTTCTTACATATCCATACACGCCGTACGCGGTTAATGCAAATAGGATACGTGAAAACCCTTAGTGTCAGTGACGTCACCGAACAAAAGGCAGCCTTAAATCTAAAGCCCTTACTTTATCGACGGTCTTACGTCTTGGTTATGACAGACAGACACTGAGGCATGAAACAGTTAAGAGGTTTCAGCTGCCTGATTTAATGTGTTTGTCTGACCTCTGATCATATGACCTATGCAACACGAACAAAATTGTGTATTCCATTTGCGTAATTCATTCCAAGAAAAATATACACTTCACTGACTAATTTTACACGGATAGAAGCATCATGGTATTGAAGAGTACTCAGAATATTTTACAAACAAGGTGAGAAATATGAGCATAGGTTAATAATTGTGGCTTATTTGCTCAGTTTTGTTCAACTGTCTTCAAAGCAGTGAAAATTAGAGAGTCTATTGGGCGTCAAATGCATGTCAGCTTGTGCTGAAGATACTTTGCATTCTGATAAATGTTTAGTAGATTATGTCCGAGTTAACGCGACGTCAGAGTAGAAACGCGTACAAGTCTGCATGTACAATGTCCGTTATTGTTGTTCGATTTTAAACAAACACTTCGATGCGTAAACAAATTATAATTGAATACCTCAACAACAGAATTCATTAAAATCCGTTCAACGATTCCCGAACTCGCGCACGTTTAGAGATGCGGGAGAGAGAAATTTTAATGGCAGGTCTCGAAGGATAACAACGTGCCCGTAAACTATACAAATATGATCACGTCCAGGTTTCTCTGACATCCTACTGCGAAAAATTAACATATATATTTAATACTTGGTAGGAATACAACCTCAAATGCTATCACAAAAGTACAGACTCTTTTCACGTTAAGTATATCCATAATATGTCGTCACAACTGTCCTTCCGCCAGATGCGCTTCGGCGGCTAATGGCATCAGTAGCGATAGTTGTACATTCAATTGTAGGCCAGTGTGGATTAACGATCTGTTACCAGGTTTCAGGGTATAGGGGTTTTGCCCCAGTACTTTTACATTTCTTTTTCCTGCAATATTCGTTTTGTTTTGTTCTGTTCAGTGTTTTGTGTTTTGTATTTGTGGCGATGTGTTTTGTTTGTGTCCTTTGAACTGCATTCAATTAAACTGAATTGTAACTGGTATCAGGGATAGCTGTATATTCAATGTTGTTCCGTTTTAATTAATGATTTGTTATTATTATAATTGATTCTGCGTTCATCTGTCACATTTTTAAATTAGTTTATCTGCGTCTTTCCACTTTATAGGGGTTTTGCCCCAGTACTTTTATGTTACTTACTTACTTACTTACTTACTTACTTACTGCAATATTGGTTTTGTTTTGTCTGTTTAGTGTTTTGTTTTTGTGTATTTGTGCTGTTTTGTGTCGTATTTGTGCTCTTGTGCTGGCTTTGTAATTGGCACTCGTGCTGTTCAGCCTGCACATTAATAAAAACTATTGAACTGAGTTGAATTGAATATCTTACCAACATGGGGGTTATTCGAACTTCAAAGGTTCGAGTGGCATTGGCGACACAACCAGCGCAACATGCTGAGGTCTGACGTGGCAACAGATTGCCCAGAACTGCGAGATGTTCTAAAGTAGCGGGTTTGTAGAAAGTAGACTAATTCTGTAACAGCAACATGCAGGTCGTACAGAAACTACACGCTGTTTAGCTTTTGGTTTGGAAAAGCTAACTTATAAATCAATGAAGCAAGACCCGTGAAGTATGGCATCACTAAAGGTAAAGGTCAACCCATGACACACCTACATAGGCAGAAAGAGCAGAATGAGGTGTAGCTGCAACCCATTGGCAGCCTCGGTGCTAGACGGGGAGCAGAGTTAGCACCACGTTCCGGCTGCCTTACCCCCTGGAAAGACCCAGTACCCCTTGAATTGGAGGCTGGGTGGGCCTAAGGGCCGGCCTGAACGTCCAAGAAAAATTTCGACCACACCGAGATTCGAATACCGGGCCTCCAAACCACAGCGAGTCGCTATACCAACTAACGCGTGGCGTCAGTAGCCTACATAAATCGTGTAAGGAATATTTGCTTACCTTAAGAACTAAGGCATGCATATGTAAGCTTGAGTACTTCACCGTCGTTCGTACGGTGCAGGTCCCACCAGTACACCCCACGAAAGGATGGATTATTTTCGGACAGGTATCACACCTTTATTATTTACCCCTAATACATTCACTGGTTGCACTGAGTTCACGCTTTATTAGTCACCATCAATACATTAACCCTTTAAAGCCTAGCGGTAACTTTACATACGACCAGGTTTAACATTAAAAAGTTCTACGTGGTGCCCACATTGCTTTTATGTGTTATGTACGGATCTCAGAACAAACAGCAACTTTTGCCTTATAAAACATTAAGAGATTGGTTTTTATAAATGAAGTGGAGAGTGCTTACAGCGCGGTACGCACTGAGTCCTTATATAAAACAGACACGCTTCGTCTTTAATGGGTTAATAGCTACAGGTTCCACCTTTATTTAACCACCATTAATTTACGTACAGGTTGAAGTGTCCCACTTTATTTCGGTCACCACCAATCACTTCTTTCGTACCAACTTCAAAGTGGATGCCTCTTTCTTCCTATTCTCCTCAAGAACGACTGATGCCAGTTCAGCAGACCTTCGTATATTCCTTTAATTTCTACGCCCTTTGTTGTCCTCAACCTCACACCCTTATGTTTATTTCCTTCCGTCCTCCTTCCCCTCTCATAGCGAAAACCCTAGGAAGGAAGGTCAAAGGGTCCTTCTCGGGGTGAGGCTGGACACGCACACTTACAAACAACATTTCCAAATGTTCGGCTACAAGTATTTACGAAAAGTGTTCAATAAGTAAAGTTCAATAGAACACAAAAATCAAATGCGGAGTTATCACAACGCTAAGAGTAGCTCATTTATTCCACTAAATATAATTATTTTTAATATAAGTCCCGATGACACTGATTTACAAATTTACAATATTCGGTCGCCGTAGAAATCGGGCTCCTGCACCCATAACCATTTATGAATAGCCATTTCCACCTTCCCATTATTTGGAACATTGCAAGATGGAGCAAATATAACAATGATTTCGGGGATTATGTTAAAAATTAATTATGCTTCAGTGAAATAAATTAGCTATATTTATCACTAAGAACTTATCACTTAATCTTTGAGGCCAAGGAAACTTACTAAGTAACCATCCATCGTACATCCGTCTACAATGCATATACTAAGTGCGGATAGATGTGTGCGTGCGTGCGTGCGCGAGCTCGCGTGTGTGTGTGTAACGACAGTAAAACTGCCGAAACCTGGCGGCTAAGTAGCGCTAGAAATAAGCTTGGAGCCTGTAGTACCTTACCACCAGCTTTGGTCTTCTGTTTTTTCTGTTGAGTCCCTCCAGGTTCGAAAGGCTGGTCTTTGTTTGAATATTACTAAACGGGTTAGAAAATGTAATTAACACACGTATTATGAAAATTAAAACATCTTATTCTGAATTCGCCACAGGCAGGAAACAAATTGTAAAACAGCACGATGTTTACAAACCTACAAAATGCTTGAAGGCGTATTTATTTAAAAACCTCTAATAAAGAGAAACTAGAGTTTAAAAAAAACCTTTTAAAGCACTTTTTTTAATTCATTACATTGATATGAAGCCGGCGGTGATCACTTGCATCATTGCCGTTAATGTTAATCAATGATAATGCCTTAAAGAAGGCGTATTCTTCTTTAAATTGGAATGGATCTGTTAGTTCGTTAAACGTAACACCCTTATCTCTAGGGCGAACAGAATGAGTACTCTACGAGTAGAATCATTAGTGAAAACAACAGCGTCTGGTTTTTCCGTCTGTTTCCATCAAAAGTTTCATTAACTTTAAATCGGATTTTCTCTGCTGCTTGACACATCCGGAGTCTTACATTCCTTCATCGCATCTTTCGTCTTACACCCGGACTCCTCCTTTTGTTCCTCCCAGTTCTCTAAAGCAACAGCCTTCAGTTGCATTTATTTTCCTCAGACCCGTGTTAGCAGGATGAAATCAGTTTGTTTCCGCGGAGTGATAATTTTCTGAAATGTACCCAGTTATATGAATACTTCGTAAAGAATCTCCTTATATTTCTGTAGGTTTTGATCGTTATGTACAGGATTATTCATAAAGAATATCGGTATTTTAAAGATGTATAATTTACGTATTTGCAAACTTAAAAATTTTTGGTTTGCACCAAAATACTGGTAAAATGTCCGAGTTTTTCCTCTTACCCGGTGACAAAATCGTTTTCATTTCTGCCGCTAGACAGCGCTCGGAATGAAAATGGTGAGGCCACAGCCGAAGTCGTTTTGTGTACTGCAGTTTGCCGAGTCACAATCGGTACTCTCTTGGAACTGTCGATACCACCGGCGAATGTTGTTATCACAAGGTGGATCGTTGTTAAATTTTATTCTAAATTCACGTTGCACTGTGATTACTGATTGTGACTTGGTAAACTGCAGTACACAAAACGACTTCTGCTGTGACGTTGCCATTTGCATTCCCAGCGCTGTCTGGAGATTGAAATGAAGCCCATTTTTTTTTAACCGGGTAAGAGGAAAAACTCGGACAGTTTACCTATCGGTTGGTGCAAAAAGAAAACATTTTTAAGTTTGCAAATACCTAAATTATACATCTTTAAAATACCGATATACTTCATGAATAACCCTGTATTACAGGAGTGGAAACATGTTCCAAAAATCATGAAGCTGTCTCAACATTCTAGACACCGAAACGGTGGGTGACGCGAAGCAAGTTCCGTACAAAGGCCCAAAATATATTAGGCGCCACCGTAAAATATTTAGTCGCTCATGCGACCTAACGCCCCGGGATTTGTGCAGCCCTGCATTACACTTGGGATTACTCTGTTTGAGCTGTAACCATCCCCGTATTCTGAAGAGAACACAATGTATCGGAAAGTCGAACTGGTTGCCTCCTCAGGTACAAAGACTGGCATACATACACTCAGTTTTTTTCTCTGATAGAAGCAGTTCGTTACAACCACTAGTTTACCTACTGACGGAAATGGGTCCACTCTCTTAAATGTGTTCTGTTATGAACAGGGCGTACTGGACGATGAAGGACGTCAAGAACATTAAGTAACCCTCAGCATCCTCGTTACAACTTTCATGTATGGATCCCATCCATTATTCTGGCTTTCCTACAAAAATTTTACACAGGGCACTCCGTTGTGTTTGTATATATTAGAATGTATTTAGCACTCACCGTCCACACAACTATTCATTGTGTATTAGCACGGCTACATGTTTCCACCAGCAGGTGCTCGAAACATGTAACCGTGATATCCTTTCCTAATACATTATATATATATATATATATGTGTGTGTGTGTGTGTGTGTGTGTGTACTGATGAAGAGTGTTAACTGCGTTTCCCATAAAACAAAATAATTCGGGAATTGGATCTTTTCCATTCTTCAGGTAAGAAGGAACGCAATCATAGTTTCCGTGTTTGCGTTGTGATACACAAAAGGTAAGTAGAATGAACCTTTTCGTAACAGCTATCGCGTTGTATTTAAATTTCATGCACGGCAGTAATTACGTGCATATTTGATCTAAAATGGCCGACAAGTCATAAGGGAGGAAACCCCTCCCCTCCCGAGCACAGAATTTAATCAACACCTGTTTTGGAGACATCGCAGTATGAGATATATTATTACCCCATTAAGGGTTTATTTTTTGCAATTATTGCATGTAACTCACCAAACTTGTCAATTCATATCTTATTTCGTGTGCAGGGTCATTCACAAGAAGTAACGAAAATGGGTTTTCGTTATGCGTTACTTGTAGACGTAAAACAATATTTTGAGCATCACTTCAGCGACTATTTGGGCAACTATTTAACGCACAATACCTTGGAATGGAATTCCTTTTTAAGACACGACACAGACTACAGCTGGAAAGTGGACGGCAGCATTCCTACACGACACCACTGTACCCATGCTTGTTCTTGTCTTTTTGAATTAGCAACGTAGTAAAGTTGTGAATAAACGACTGTAAAATGAACACCGCAAGGTATGACGCTTGTATGGCCAAGTAACTGTACAGCAGCAAAGTAAATCTCTCTTAAACGTGGGATGTAAACACTGGCCTTCTGAAGAGAACTTCTCGTTAGTCCGAGACAGGTTGTGACGTAGTCCAAGTACCGAAAAAACTGTTTCCCATTCCTACTTAAGCGAGGGATGTGCTTTGTATCTGCATGCCTACTAAAATAGGAACAGTTCTTTTTGCCAATTCAGTTTGTCGCTTTCTGTCGGCTCACTTTAGTGTAAAAAGTGGCCGACACAGCCGCCCCACACGTGCGATGAAAAACAGCAGCAGCAGCAGCAGCAGGAAGGTACCAAATCTATTGCTCAGATAAAATATTCAACCTATTTTATGACTATTCATTCCATAGTCTGTCTTACGAAAGGTTCATAGTCTCTCCCAGAGCGAGTTCTCCAAAGAGTACTGTCTAGTGCTTCCTCTTCCAGTTTCCAGTATCCTCTCTTTTTCTTAAGGTCATCCAGTAGCTGCTTACATCTTCTTCCTCGTCTTCCTGTCGCTTCTACCCCTCCCTCTAGTTTTCCTTCAATAACGTGTTTCCGAAGCCAGTTCCTACGCAAGATATGACAAGTCCAGTTAGCATTTCTTATTTTCATTGTGTGTAGGAAATTCCTCTCCTCCTTGACTCTGTGTAAGACTTATTTTAGCCACGATCCGTCCAACTGATTTCTCCATCCTTCCCAAATGTCCACGTTTCGGCACCATACAAAGCTACCTCCCAGACCTAGCCCTTTATTAATTGCTTTCTTAAATTTAAGCCCAATTTGCTGGTGAAAGGAATCTTCCTCTTGTTTAATGCTGCTTTTGCCACGGCAATCCTGGATTTAATTTCACGTATTATTGTACATGGTCGTGACATCTTGCCTCTGACCCAAATGGGAGCAGAGTCTAAATGTGTTTAATAACGGGTGTTGAGAAGAATTAGGAGATATACAGGACAGGAGGACGGAGAGAGAACGTAAAAGTTTTTAACTATGTTATCAGTTGCTATGTGTATATAGTATCGGCGGAAAATACTGCAGAAAATTGCATGCTCATATACATTACATGTATAATTTCTGCTATTGGTAAAATAGCCTTCTTCCTTTAAACCATAACATAAGAAGCTCTCTGGCCATTCTCAATTCTGAGTCAACTATGAATCCTATAGCGAACTGGTAGCATTGCTCGGACGCGGTATAGGCACAATGCAAGGCCTCTACCTACCCAGATCAACACGGATACGGGCCGTGCCATGGCTCAGGCGGTTAGCCGCCGGCCTGCCACCGCGGAGGCCCGGGTTCGATCCCCGGGTCAGTCCATGTGGGATTTGTGGTCGACAAAGTGGCACTGGGACAGGTTTTTCCCCGAATTCTTCGGTTTTCCCCTGTCAGTTTCATTCCATCGGTGCTCCATTACTAGGAAAAGGCCAAAAAAATCATCATCATTTTCATCTTCATCATAGGGTTGCACAATAAGCCTCATGGCTGCAGTACGTCCGTAGAGTCTGATACGTTGTCCTTCACCGCTAAAAAAAAACACAGATATGCTGTATACAAAATGCGGAAGTGCGTTAATGACACGAATGGATTTGAAAATATTATTGTTACTATGACTGAATCAAACATGCTGAGGAACGCACGACAGGTAGTGCGTATAGTGTGATGAGAAATGGTCACAGCATTTCAGTCTGAAGATCTGAAGGAAAGAGACGGCTTGAAACACCACGGTATAGAAGGGCGAATAATATTAAAGTCGATTTTTCAAAGCAGAGATCAGGGTATGTCGACTATATTGCACTAACTCAAGGTACGATCAAACAGAAACTCCTTAGGAATATGGTAATGGAACCCAGGTTTGTAGAACCAGCTGAAAGCTGTTACATTAACTCTTCGAGAAAAGGCTGCGTTACGGACTTGGATGTGAAAAGGATAGGATTGCTAATAACACTTATTCCCCCAAGATAGAATACTGTAATGAGCAACAGTAAAGTAAAGTAAAGTCAAGTCAAGTAGTCCTTGTAGACACCATGAAAGGATTTGGGGTAGTGGCAGGATAGCACATTCGTTCTGAAACTACGCCGTAGATGGAAGTAAGCGGTCACCTTCACGCCCCGGCCGCTTTACCCTTGGATACAGGGCTTCCAATACCTATTAAACAGGAAGCCAGATACGCCCCATAGGCAGTCAAAACGCTCTGGAGACTGAGGAAGGCTATTATTGCAAAAGATCATTATCTTCACATCCTAGTTACGAAAGACGAAACTTCTAAATGAAATTTTACTTCTGTTTTCGCTTAGGCCTACTAGTAAGTATGTGCATGCATCTGCATTGCGAGAACAGAAGGATGGGATACCGGATGGTTAATTGGTTTCCCGGCACACGGGGTACTTCGTTATGAAGAAAAACAACGGTCTGAAGACATTTGTACCCTTGTGCGTGATACAGCTTCCTGTCTGATGGTAATGAATTAGACATGCGTGTTACTGGAATGACTGAAACAGGGCCATGGTGAAGACATGGGTGTGAGGAGAGGCTGGTGGTTACGTAGGATGAGCAAAATTGGGGTTCAGTGAAATGTCCCACCGCCAGAAGCATATCTGGCAACAAATGGAAGCAAAAGAGGTCACCAAAACGTTGGATTTTTGTTAAACAAGTCACTAACTAACTAACTAACTAACTCCATGGAGCAGAGGCCTTCTTGAGAAGCTAACAGTTTATCAGCTAGTCAAGAAATTCCCCGCATTTTATGGAACCCGAAGGTTCATTACCGCATTCACAAGAGCCCGCCACCTGTCCCTATCCTGAGCCAGATCAATCCAGTTCATGTCCTCCCATCCCACTTCCCGAATGTCCATCTTAATATTATCCTCCCATCTACGCCTGGGTCTCCCAAGTGGTCGCCTTCCCTCGGGTCTCCCCACCAAAATCCGGTATGCACCTCTCTCCTCCCCCATACGTGCCACATGCCCCGCCCATCTCAGTCTTCTCGATTTGATTACCCGAATAATATTTGGTGATGAGTACAGGTCATTAAGTTCCTCGTTATGTAGTCTTCTCCACTCCCCTGTCGCCTCGTCCCTCTTAGGCCCAAATATCCTCCTCAGCACCCTATTCTCGAACACCCTCAGTCTTTGTTCCTCCCTCAGTGTGAGAGACCAAGTTTCGCATCCATACAGAACAACAGGTAAAATTATAGTTCTGTATACCCTAATCTTTGTGTTTTTGGATAGCAACCTCGAAGACAAAAGATTCTGCACCGAATGATAGCAAGCATTCCCCGACTTCAATCTGCTCTTAATTTCTTCATGAATGGAGTTTCGATTCGTTAGGGTTGCTCCCAAATATTTGAATTCTTCCACCCTTTCAAAGGATTTATTATCTATATTTATGTTGTGATTGTGTCCTGCATTCTGATTTCGAGACATGACCATGTACTTAGTTTTCTCAGCATTTACTTCTAGACCAATCTCCTTACTAGCAATAATTAATTCTTCTGCATTTTTCTTTATGCTATGTACGCTTCCGCCCAATATATTAACATCATCAGCATAAACCAGAAGCTGATGTGTACCATTCAATTTCAAGCCCTCCTGGTTTGCCTGAACCCTCCTAATGGCATATTCTAAAGCAAAGTTGAAAAGCAATGGCGACAGAGCATCTCCTTGTTTCAAGCCATTCTTAATAGGGAACGTGTCAGACAGATGTTTGCCTACCCGAACTCTGCTATATGTTTCACTTAGGCACATTTTTATTAACCTTACTAGTTTCATGGGGATACCGAACTCAATGAGAATATTATACAAGACCTCCCTCCTAACTGAATCATAGGCTTTCTTGAAGTCTATAAATAGCTGATGAACTGCCTCATTGTATTCCCATTTTTTCTCAAGTATTTGACGAATGCTGAATATATGATCAGTGGTTGACCTGTTACGTCGAAATCCACACTGATGATCCCCAATAATTTCCTCTGCATATGGAGTTAACCTTGACAAAAGGATGTTGGATAGAATTTTGTACGTAGTCGGCAAAAGTGATATGCCTCGATAGTTATTGCAATCAAACAAGTCACTTTCACACCTAAAGAAATGTATTTCGTTGCTGCCTTTTTATTTGACCAGAATTAACTATTTGTTATCTTTCATATGATCCCTGATGATTGGAATGTAAGAAGTTTTTGAACGGTCAGATTTTCTTTAGCCAAGAAGCCACTTACACCTCGAGAATATTTACTCCATTCAAGGTTGTTTTTTCCTTTCAGTTTCAAAGTTGCTTATCCCATATATCAAAGAAGATAAAAAAGAAGCTTACGAAAAGTCTGCCTTTTATATATGGCGGACTTTTTCGTTATTTTTTTCATTCCTTCCAGGTTAAAATCGGATGTAATAGCTTACTTTAATAGAAGTCACAAGCAAAGGCAGTCATCCCCTTTTCAAATCTAGGACCAATATTTTTTCCTTTACCAGGTGACTCTAATTTCCTCAGGAACGATATCAACTTACAATAACGCGTATTTCTTCAACAGTTGATAGTCAACTGAGAAATAAATCCATTGCTTTTGTATTAAAAATACTTGCCACTGGAAAATAAGGGGGACCAACTATTACAGTGTACAGGACTCCTCCAGCAGGCCTATATATTTTAATATTATAAATATATCAACAAATATGTCTCCAAAATACTCCTTTAACTTGAGATTTCCCAACAAATAAAGTGCACACTTTTCTGATTTCCTCTAAAAGTGTTAAATTTCTAGGTCACACAATTTGTCCCAAATTAAATAAATTAAACTAAAAATAATAAATGAGCACAAAAACTATGCAACTGCTTAATAAATCGTTTCTTCAACCTCCCCTTCTCTTTGTCCATTCTTTGTCCCTTTCAGTTCCAAACATCCCAAATTAGCCGATCCCAGTGGCCGCGCGGTCTAAGGCGTAGGTCTGCGGCCGAGCGCTTGCTGGGATCGTGGGTTCGAATCCCACCGGGGGCATGGATGTTTGTCTCTTGTAAGTGTTTGTGTTGTCAGGTAGAGGCCTCTGCGAGGGCCGATCACTCGTCCAGAGGAGTTCTACTGACTGTGGTGTGTGAGTGTGATCAAGTGATGATAAACAATCTCGACACCTACTGTGAGTAGGTAGAAGAAGTAAGGACTACGAAACGAAACGAAACATCCGAAATAAATATTCTTTCCTTAGATTGTAAACCTACTTTCACATTCACATGGGTCTACGAAGGTGAGAAAGGTAAATAAGACACATAATTAACCATTATAACACGAAGAACTGTGGGTGAACTGTCTTGTCGCCAAGCATTTTAAACTCGGAAGTAGATACAGGACAGCTATCAACTAACGTCCAACCGTTTTACCCTCGCAGAAATAATCCCGGTACCCATGAAATACGAAAGCGGTTGGGACTCACACAGGGTCTAAAGGACGTCGAGAAAAGAGAGATCTCTTACCTCCGGCGGCAACAGAATACAGATTTCCCGGTCGCACAGCACATTTCCCAGTCACGGTTTTAAGTTATGTCGGCTGCAACACTCACATGAACCAAACGTTACAATTGTACATTTAAATTCGCTAACTTTTACATACGACTCCGGAAGACAAAACTGTTCTGCGACAAACATTTTTACCAATTAATGTGCATTCAAACTTCCCCACAAGGGCAATTTGTCGTTTCCGAGACCTTCACACCCTTCACAGTTTTATTACCTAAGTTTCTTGTGGTTTAGTTGTATTTACACATCACAACAACCGTACATGCAATATTTACTTAGACTTTATGACTTTATGCGTAGAATCAGTTGAGAGAGCGCCATTAAATACGCCAAGATTCAGCTGCAAACAACAGGCATGAAAATATATTTTTTTAAATATACGTCATGTACGATACACCACTTACACCTGCCGTCACTGAATTGAGGCAGGGTGACCATGGTGGCTTCAAGTGAGTACTATATTGCTTCTCTGATTGACGTTGAGCTATGAGGGTAAAACGTGACTGCAGTTACAATGAGTAACAATAGTTTTTAACTGTACTGAAGTTACATGCTCGCAATTGACACAGATGTACGTCGCGTTCAAACGAAAGCAGCTCCTGTTCCGTTTGCTGCACGCAGGAAGTAATATTCATAACGTAGCTTCTCTACCGCTATTTGCCTCCAACACGAGTTCTAGGCATGCTTTGTCTCTTAGGCCTACATACAAAGTTGAATTCATATTTATTTATGGTGTATTTAGGGACGCTGACAGTAACTCCCTGTAGCATCGACTGGTATAGTAATGGCCTACATACAAAGTTGAATTCATATTTATTTATGGTGTATTTAGGGACGCTGACAGTAACTCCCTGCAGCATCGACTGGTATAGTAATGGCCTATATACAAAGTTGAATTCCTATTTATTTATGGTGTATTTAGGGACGCTGACAGTAACTCCCTGTAGCATCGACTGGTATAGTAATGGCCTACATACAAAGTTGAATTCCTATTTATTTCTGGTGTATTTAGGGACGCTGACAGTAACTCCCTGTAGCATCGACTGGTATAGTAATGGCCTATATACAAAGTTGAATTCCTATTTATTTCTGCTGTATTTAGGGACGCTGACAGTAACTCCCTGTAGCATCGACTGGTATAGTAATCACAGTGAATAATGAATTGTAAGTGCTATGGTACAACACAGCCGTGGCCACATTTCACCTGTTATTTCGGCATTTGCTTGGAGGGCCTAAGCAAACCCAAAAAAAATCCTCACTCGGTATAGCCATTCTCCAGGTCGAGATCTGAACCCGGATCCTCCGGAGGACTAGACAGGAGTGCTAACCACTCGATCGAGCGATCGAGACTTTTCGGTGTCAAGATGAATTTCAGGGACATTTATAGGTCTGCTAAATTAGATGGGATTCACCAAGTTATGTATTACCTCATGGGCATACTAAACACTGTGGTCAACCTGTTATTAATCATTCATCGTATAACGGAGGTCCCGACGTCGATCCCTGATCAGTTGCAGTCGGTGCTGAGGATAGGTCATGCTTTGGCCTAGTATCTCCAGGCGAATGGAGTTACACAAACCTACACCGTAAGATGAGACTACCGCATCTTCTACACCACTTTCAATTCACTATTCCCTATCATGTTATTATCAGCAACTACGTGACGAACAAGCAACAAGGCAGGCAATGTACTTATATAAAGTAACACTGAGGCGTGTTCGCGTCAACATCATTGCAGCGTGTATCTGTAACCTTAGTTATGCAGCATCCAAAGTGCATGCGCCGTGTTATATTTTAATCTGTGGTTCTGTAACATTTTTCCACATTATCCTACAAATGGCACGATTTTCGAAAGAAAAAGTGTGTTTTGATTGCCTCTACAAATGTTGCATGAAATATTTATCATTCTAACAAGAGTTCGGCGAGATACAATCATAAACGTACGTAGGTCTTCGTGTAAAGTACCCGTTATGCTTGGCACACTTTATTAACATTTTAATTTTCTTGACAGATTTCAGAAAAAATATTCAAATGTGAAATTTCATGAAAATCCATCCAGTAGCAGCTGTATGTTCCATGCAGACGGACGGACAGACAGACAGACAGACAGACAGACAGACAGACCGACAGAGAGGCATGACGAAGCTAATATTCGATCTTCGCAATTTTGCGAACACGTGTAAAAATGACGCCTAAAACAAGAGCAACACTGGTTTTGATGATTCGACGGAGCTCAAAGTGTGTTAAACTCTGCGTTGTGATGGTAGTGCTGTAGACGGTTACCGAAGTTTCGGAGGAGTTGCTGCCTCAGTTTTTATTACACTCAGAACACGGTTTCTTTCTTTCTTTCTTTCTTTCTTTCTTTCTTTCTTTCTTTCTTTCTTTCTTTCTTTCTTTCTTTCTTTCTTTCTTTCTTTCCTTCTTTCTTTCTTTCTTTCTTT